>JAPYZJ010001994.1:0-23375 GCA_030522765.1 Ophioninae sp. B BG-2022a
GGTCCAACTTTGAAATTCTGCCAAAAATCGAAAAATCATCGGATTCGAATTTTAAAAAAAGCATTTTGAAGAGAAAACCATAACGAAGAGATTGAGCACAGAGTGGAGTACCAAATCCCAAAAGAAAAAAAGTTATCGATGATTTAGTGAAAAAACTTGTTTTCCCCAAAAATCGAAAAAAATTTTGGATTTTAAATATTTTTTTTATAGGTCTATTTCGATGTACTTTGATCCCCTGAGCACGAATCCACCATTTATTTCCCCCAAAACCCAAAATGTCCATGAAAAAATCGTGTTTTCTTTTTTACGATTTTTTAATGAAAATTTTGGGTTTTGGGGGAAATAAATGGTGGATTCGTACACATACCCTACCTCTCAAGTAATTGCAAAAATTTTCGTTTCATGCTTGCGTTTTTCGTACTTTTTCATATACCAGGATTTGGCCTGCGTCCCTTGGCACTTGGCGACGACGCGGTGATGCTCATCAGTTATCCAGGCGAACTTTTCATGAGGTTGCTCAAATTGATGATCCTACCGTTGGTTATCGCGAGCCTCATATCGGGTGAGTTTATACTATATCGATATCTACGTATTTTTATCTAAAATTGTTTTAGTTTAAAATCAAACCAACGAACCAAAAAAAATGTAGTAAGCCTTTACGAAATTTCTAGTTTCGAAGTATTAAAATTCGGAATATTGAGGTTTCCGGTCAATCGAAATTCGGTCATCCTACTCAGCTCCTCAAATTTTCGAAAACTGACGTACTTTTTGACGTCTGCGTTATTTAGGTTCGGCGAGTTTGAACGCTCGGATGAATGGTAAAATAGCTGTGCGTACACTCCTCTATTTTATCCTGACATCATTGTTAAACGCGATACTCGGCGTGAGCTTGGCCCTGCTCATACATCCGGGAAATTCAGGTTTGAGGGACCCAACGGGAACGTCGACTCACGCGAGAGCAGTCAACATATTGGATAGTCTATTGGATCTTGGAAGGTAAATCAAATAACATTCCCCATAAAAACAAAAAAAAATATTGCGGAGAAGAATATAATGGAGGGCGAAGATAAAGAGAAGAGGAGAAAAGAAATCTAGGTATGACGATGCGGGAGCTACGCTTATGCATGCGTGACGTTCGACTCGGTTACGGTATAAGCCAATAATATACTAATTTAATACGACATATACAGGGTGTCCGATGGAACGTCTTCCGTGAAATAGGATGGGGGTGAAATTCTGAGTTTATTGATATCACCATCTATGGTTCCCGGATCAAACCCTGAATTCTTATCAATTTTTTAATTAAATGAAATATACGACATTGTAATGAAAAACAGTCAAATTTGCATTTCCACACAAATACTTGAATTGTTTCGAGTTTCGAGTAAGAATGATCCTCACGAGTTTGGCATTGAATATTTCTCTGGTACTTTTATCGGATGATGCAATTCAGACCGGAATACCTTGTTGCAAAAATAGACGTTTGAAAATCGATCGTCGTGAGTGGTAGCGACGAGGTTCGTCTGTTTTATTCACGTGGTGAACTAGAAAGCTCGGTGTTCGCCACGCGGTGCATCCCTATCTGCATCGACACACCGATAAACCAATGTGGGCTAGTGGAAAAACTTCCCTCACCCTTGCCGCGTGCAAGCTTGTGTACAAACTTGGAAACGTGTGTGCGGCTTCACATTGCGTGTTCGTTACGTGTGTCCCGAGAATTTCTCGTTCAAACTCATCGACTGATACTGATTGCGGGTGAAAGCAAAATCACACCTGATTATACGAATACCCGCGAGGAGTATTGGCTGCAGCGAAATATCGTAATTCCAAACATCGTCAATCCTGACCGGACCACTTTTCGCTTCCGGTATTTCGCTGCTGCCTACCCTTCCTGTCAATCGTCAACGTCAAATTAAACTTTTTCAATCACGTCGGATCAAACGCCACAAAACTGGATATAAAAGTTGCTGATGTTTGGATGAACTATTGGGAGGGGGCTCGGCTGGTTGCCCTTTCAGGAGGGTACAGGCCAGCTATTTCACTCTGCGCTGATCATGGACAAATTCTAAAAAAAAACTGAACAATGAAAATTAAAAAAAAATGGAAAAGGCTTTCAACGTATGTTGATGGTCAAGGTGTGTCGTTATCGTTGACTAGCATCAAAGAGGTTACCCAAAAATGAGAATCATTTGACACGTCATAATGTTTATGCAAGCGATGATTATTATTATAATTATTGTTCTAAACAATAATTGAACGTAGAAAAATAGAGGCTCATTCGCAGAATGGAGGGAACAAGAGTTGCAACGAAATACCTCTTCGACTCGCTTGACAATTACTCTTTGTCTTCGCAAGGGCTTTGATAAGAAAAGCTCTGAAGAGGAAAAACGAGGCAATTCGAAAAGTGAAGGTTAAGTAATGGAACAGCCGGTACAAAGGTTATCGCGGAAGTAATTAGAGAATTTCAAAGTTGAAGGAGACTCTGTTTGGGATTCTGGCACGTGCCCTCGATTCTACGTTATATAGGTCGTTTGTGGAGGCTGGGGGATTTCTTTTTTCTTTCGTGTTTCTTCGTATTCTCTACGACGATCGATATTTCAGTAGGGTGTATCGCTCGCGTTGCAGGAACATGTTTCCGGACAATCTCTTCCAGGCTGCGTTTCAGCAGGCCCACACTGTTTACGTACCGAAAAAGGCACCGTTTCGGAACGACAGCGAAAAAGTTTCGAGCACCGATGGAAGCGGCGATGACGAACTCATCAGGGTAATACAGTACAGAAGCGGCACGAATACCCTCGGTATCGTATTCTTCTGCCTCGTATTCGGCACTTTTTTGGGCACTCTCGGCGAGAAAAAGGGTCAAGTCGTCATCGACTTTTTCAAAGCCGTTTTCGAGGTCATTATGCGCATGGTGTCCATGGTCATGTGGTTAGTAACGATACGTATTATTTAAAATTATCATTACTAAATACCATTAATCGTGAGCGGGAGAAACATTGTTATTTGTTTCACGTTTTAATGATTTATTTTTACTGATTTCTCCGACGTTTTCAGGATGACACCGGTCGGTATAACATCGGTAATCGCGGGTAAAATATTGGGCGTGGACGATCTAGCTCTGGTGATGTCGCAGCTCGCGTGGTTCATCGTAACAGTCGTCGTCGGAGTGTTCTTTTATCAGCTCGTGATAATGCAGCTGGTATACCTGGCGATCGTGAGGAAAAATCCATTTAAATTCTACGCTGGCCTCGCGCAAGGAACCCTCACAGCATTCGCCATGGCATCAACGTGAGTCGTCGAGCTTCGATCCTGTGTTCCCTCGTCCGGCCCTCATCCAAGCCTTTATGAAAAAAACAACCCAAAACGAAAAAAAAATGACGAAAAAAAAAAGAAAGAACCAACATTATCCTTTCGCCTGCCTCACAGGGCCTCGTTTTTTATTTATTTTTTTAAATTTCATCCTCAATCTAAGCAGGTTATTAATCTCATAGCTTATACTTCCGCTTAATTCTTATTATTTAATCCACTGTTACTCAAAAGTCCTTAGCTCTTCCAAAATCCCAAAAAACACAGTTTTCTACTTTTACCCACAAATTGACGATTTTCCAAAATCCTCCAAAATTGTAGACTCTTAAACTGTTCCAAAGTCGTTAATTTGTTTCCCAAAGGTTTCCAACCTTCGACCACAGCCGCTCATTCCTCAAACACCACCGAATCCCGCTTTTACGAGGGCACAGGGAAACTGTGAAAAACCTGTGCCGATAAGCTCTTTCCTTCGAGCAATCAGCACGAAAGTCTACGTTTTTTTTTTTTTTTCACGATTATTTTATCGTTGCAACTTTAACAATGATTCGTTTGAGCTGCCAATGTCCCTTCTGCATCCACCTAATCGTATTAATCAATTTTCTCGCAAACGCGTGAATAAAAAAGTTTTCGTAACTACGTCGAGACTCTTCTCGGTTGAGACAATGAGCGAGAGATAGAGGGAAGGATGATGATGATGATGATGATGGTGATAAAGTTTATTATGCCTTAGCCATACTATTGGGCAACAATTTTTATAACAAAAGAAAAAAATCATACAAAAAGAGAGAGAAGGGGGGGGGGGGGTGCTAAAGGGTTTTTTTTGGTATCTTGATCTCGTCCCACATTTAAGAATTCACACGTGCCAATGTGTTGCTTCAGCTGGGTACTTGCTTCTTCATTATTATGATTACGTGCTTCGTTTTTTTTTTCTTCTCTCAAACTCGTTATCCAATTATACGTGCTCAATTATATTGTAGCCTGGGATCTCCCTTGAACCCCCTGGCCTAATGGTACGTGTCGAAGTGGCTATTTCCGGCGGGAAAAAAGAAAAAGAAAACGTGTGCCTTCTCGCGTGAGGCGAGAGGTGTGACGATATCGCGAACAACGAGGCTCCCCCGGGGGATTCTAAAGCTCACGAGTTACGCTGTTGACACGAAGTTACGAAACAAAAAAGTGAACAAAAAAAAGCACAATTCCACAAATCCTGTCCCATGTGAAAAAAAAAAAGTGCACGTGCCGAAGAGCGCGCGACAAAAAACAAAATCGTTCTCGTTGTACCGGTCGAACCCATTGATGATAGAATATGTGTTTCAGCCAGCTAAGAAGGAGGCTTTGCGAGACCGCGGCGGTTCCCTCATCCCTTTACCCGTCACTCCATTTACCTGTCCTGAAACCTAGAAAATCAAATTGGTTACAGCCTTGTACAACGTTTTTGTTGATTTCGTGGACGAAAGTGAATCTTTGTTTTTCCAAGCTTGAATACAAACGATATTCGAAAAATCCCCGACTCTTTATGAGTGCATAAAATGAAAAGCAGATGGTGCTGCGGTAAATTCGATAGTCCACTATCCGATATTGAGAAACTATCCGATAAACGGTGCTTCTCCCCTACTAGTTATTTACTGGATACAATAAATTCTATAAATCGACTATTTGCAGCCTGCTATCGGATAATTATTATTTTTAGGATGTTCACTGCGAACATTCTTTATGAAACTTGCAGGTTCTCTCGATTTTATCATGTATCACTAAACTAGAGGTAAACGCAGCAGCGTCGAACGAAAAGTCAAAAAATGAATATTTATTAAATTCAAACGTTGTGAAAAGCTGGGACGTTTTATCCCTTTGTGAATATTCCTGTTTATTGTCACCAGTATCCCCGTCGAAACTCCCCAGAGACGCGCGAGTTCCTCGCGGAGGAGCTCTTTCCACTCTTTCCCCAAAAGAAAGAGAAAAAGCATAAAAAAAAACGAAAGGGAGAAAGAGCGAGAGAAAGAAAGAGAGCGAGAGAAAGAGAGAGAGAGAAAAAGAGAGAGTAAGAGAAAGAGAGAGAGGTATGCAGTTCCGGGTGGCACTTAGGATACTGATACTTCCGGTTCTCTTTTAACTCGATCCTCGATTCGTATCCTGAAATATTTTGCGTTCGAACTATTTGTATTTTTAATGTGGTTCTCGAGACGATTGGATAATCGAGAACATGCCTCGTTTGAAGGACATAGATTTCGAACCCTCTATTTTTTTTTATCGAAAGTATTGAAACCGGAAATGGCTCGTTATTATGGAAAAACTGAAAAAAAAGAAGAGCTTTAAAACTTTCTCTTTCGCTGATAATGAGTGGGTGGTCCTTCAACGTCGCACGAACCGGAAACCAGTTGACTCCGTGTCACTTGGACTGATCCGGGCGTGGAAGCCGAAAAAAAATGGGAAAAGAAAATAAAAATTGGAAACGGCGAAAGGACTTTCGAGTCAGTTCATTCGAAACGTCGTTTCTAGAGAAACCTTAAAAAAAAAAAAGGAAAAAGAGAAGGAAGCAAAGCGAGAAGCGCAAAGAGAACGAAACGGTTCGAAAAGGAACCGGAAGTGCTTCCACGCCAAAAATGCCCTTAACGTTTCTCGCCTATTGCAGTTAACGACGAGTCAACAATTTTTTCTTGCTTTCTTTTCTTTTCCTCCATGATACACGATACGAACGAGCAAACGAGGAAAATTGGAAAAAAACGTGTTTTTTTTTGGGCGATCGAGCCATGATGTATTGCAGGGTTGACGGTGAAAGCGATGGTCGTCTGCTGGTTCTGGATGACCCTGGCGAGCTGAGCTGCACACCACTAGTGATTTTTTACTCATGTTCTAACCCCGACGTGTCCGTTTTTTTTATCATTTGTTTTCCGTCGAAATTATTATTTTTTGCCTCGATGACGATTTTACAAGACGAATGTGAAAAGGGCGTGAAGCAACACGATCGTTTTCTCAGTTCTCATTACGATAACGATTGTTTATACAATTTTGTCTCCTGGTTCCACACGAAAGCCTATTTATCTTTGTTTTTCTTCCATTTTATTATTTTCGCCTGATAGTACCTTGATCCACACGCCAGTGTTGTGAACGACGATCGGGTCACGTGCTTCTCGATTCACGAACCACTGACCGATTATCGTGATTTCCCCCACTACTTTTCTCCTCTCCGTTTGCCTGACGAGCTTCCAACAATCTTCCCGGACGAGTCACAAGTCCCTGGCTTAGCGAGGTCACTCCGATAATCGATCAAATCCACGTCAAAGACTATCGACTCTCGCTTACGTGGAAAACTGCTTTTTTTTTATTTTTCATTAAGCGAAAAAGGAAAAAAAAAGAAATGACAACAGTATCCAGCGTTACGAATTTTCTTATAGATCGTATGAGACTTTTATAAAAAAAGAAAAAAATTTCTTCGCTGAAAGCGTATTAAAAAAATGTATAAAAGTCATGAATTATCTCATAAAAATGATTAATAGACAGGCAAATATAATTATTTAATTTATTCTTTGCTCGTAACGCGAATAATTTTTTTTACTTTCGTAGACACGAAATAATAGTTGTACGATGATCGAAAAACGAGGAAATATATATTTTTTTATAAAGCATAAACATGACATTTTTTTAAGACGTACAAACGTTTTTTTATAACGTGTAAGCAAGAACTATATTCGTTCGTATGGAAGACTAGAAATAACTAGAAAATTACTTTTCGATATCTCGTTTTAATTTCTCATTAATTACGTTATTGTTTGGAAAATGAGTTTTCGAAATTGCCCATGAATCACTCCTATTATTTTGAAGGTTTACTTATCTTTCTAAAATCAAAGAGAACATGCTTTTTCAAATGTACAAGACCATAGAAATAACATACGAATGCCTTCTCGAAAAAATTTGCTTTTCCACACATCATATATTGATACACAAATTAATTTGTCTGCATTGAAGGAAAGATGATAGAAGAAGCGATAGAAAATTCAAACGGCCAAGGACGATGAACATTAATCGAATACGCTTTGTGTGCATTAACTTTTTCCAGAAATTCGTCAATCTGTGACTAATGAAAGAGAAAGAGACAGACACAGAAAGTCACACGAGTTCGTGAACGATTTGAAACAAAACAAACAGACAGAAAGAAAAAAAAACGAAAAGATTGAAACAAACAAAAATGTCTTTGACGATGATTTTTAAGCGCGCGAGAAAGGCCAGAACGCTTTTGCAGGTCCTGACGAACGATAAATAAAATCAAGTGGCTGAGACAAAATACAATTATTGTGGTCTTGGTAAGTAAGACGGCCGATGATAACGTACCATTGATTCTTTGTTACAGGATTTTTTATTTTCTCACAGGAAATACAAATAGACCGATCTCTCCACTCGACCAGGACGGAACGTCAGGAATTAATTGAAAAACAAAAAACAAACAAAAAAAGAAACGAATAATTGATCTTTCAGTTACCAACGAAACGGTCATTCTGGTTGAAGGTTTAATCTTTGTCAATGAAAAAATAAGCTTCCGCGAATGGATGATAAAAAAAAGGAGAGAAAATAAAATAAGAACGATGGGAAAAGAAAACGATAGTTCTGTCTAAAAAATAATCCGATTTTCGGAAAAAAACGATTCACGATATTTTTGAGGTAAAGCATTAATATAAAATAGGAAAATTGAGCGAGTCAACGGGATCTAGAAAATGATAAAAACGTGTACCAGAATGACCAACAGATCGACGATATGACGGCGGTTCGAGCCTGGAAGGAATTAACGACCGAGAAAGCCAAAAAAAAGCCAAAAACCCACGACCAAAATTCTTTTCTCGAAGGGCTCTTCGTGATGTTTTCTAACCGAGGTTTGCGCAGGGCCGCCGCACTTCCTGTGACGTTTCGACTGATGACGGATAAGCTAAGGGTCGATCCGAGGGTTACGAGATTTGTTCTGCCAATCGGTTGCAACATCAACATGGACGGTACCGCGTTGTTCGTCGCGACAGCGAGCATTTTCATCGCCCAGATGAACGGAATATTCCTCGGCTTCGGCGAAATCATAACGGTCATGTGAGTCAACAATTACCTACGTTTCAACAATAAATAACGACTCAAAGTTTACGATCGAACATTTTATTTTCGAGGGTGCTAAACGAAAAAACTATAAATGAGAAAAAGTTTTTTAGAATTCCAAAAAAACGAAAATAATTGTCGGGTACTTTTTGTAGCGCAATACTGCATGGCCAAATCGTATTTTTCAAGGACATGTAAAAAGAGTGGCACTTTGTAAAAAGACTTTTTTTCATTTTCCACGACTTTAGCCTGACCTCGACTGCTGCCAGTGTTTCATCGGCTTCGGTGCCCAGTGCTGCCCTCGTTCTACTTCTCGTCGTTCTTAGTGCCATCGATGCACCCGTTCAAGACGTTTCTCTCCTATTTGCTATCGATTGGTTCGTGTGAGTATGCCTTCAATGACGAATTTTATACTTGAGTTAAGAAAAGGATCCGGAAAGCCAAAACGTCATAATTGGGGTAATCTCGGTTATCCGTTGATTTTATGTTTCACAGAGATCGTGTTAGGACCACCAACAATATGTTGGGCGATTGCTACGCCGCTGCAGTCGTTGAACATTTGTCAAAAAAAGAACTAATGGCACTGGACGCAGCGGCTTATCAAGTGAGTGAAGAATCACTTATTCAATATTTTTCTTATCTCATTGTCGTGGCAGTTTAATGTATTTTGAGAAGAAAATACGAAAAAGCTGATAGAAATTAAGGGTTTTGTCGTTTAGCAAAAAATTTGATGAGCCCTTCACACACAATGAGCCCTTCACTCATCAATAATGCCTCAAATTAGCCCTTTTTATTAGGGAACTCCCAAACAAGCCCTTTTTAGGGTTCCATAGTTTAAGGAATCGTTCCAGTGTGAAATTTTCAAAAAATCGTTTTTTTTTTTTTAATTTCGTTCGATCGTATTTTGTTTCAGTCGGAAACGGTACTGCCAACAACGATCGCAAACGGCTGCATATCGGCAAACCGTGTTCCCGATCCGGACACAGTCGTCGTGGAAATGCAAGACGACACGAGGATATCTGGGATCGCCAAGTAAAGAAGCTTGTTGGTAGGGCTAGGCTCACTTTACTCGATCATTCATTTATGTCTATCGCGCACTTGTCATCGTCACTCGTTTATACGCGGATCGTCCATGTCATTCATGTGTAGACGGAGCAATAGCGAACTATGAAATAGCCTTATCGCAGTCGCTCCGATTTTCGTTCATCGCCACAATTTATCAGAATAAATTGTGCTTAATGTAAAGTACGTCCTTTTCGATCACTATGAAATTCAAGTCGTTGGAGTGCAACGAAAATTCACATTTTTTTGGGTAGTCCAATTCGAACCGTTCGAATGTTTACAAAAATTGTTACTTGGGTCTTGCAGTTGCAAAAAAAGATGATCGATGATAGAGAGAAAACAGAAAAAGTAATTGAACGGTTTCGTTTCGTTCCAACGATGCAAGCTTTGAAAGAATAATTTCTAGGGTTTTATTCGCCTCACGCACAGATTGACGGTTTCGCTAGGCTCATTTCGATACATCGGTATTTAGTTTTCGAATATTTCCAAAAACCGCGGAATTGACTGAAAAGTTTCGGAAAGTTACCTTCCCCGACAAGTAACTCTGTATCTCTTAACAGCGGAATAAAAAATCAAACATTTTCAAAAAGGATAAATTTCTTTCGAATTTCCGAAAAGGAAATCTTGGCTTTCCATCAACCGTAGTTACAGTGGTATCCTCAGCGAGGGTGGAACAAAATCTCGATCGTTAAGAGCACGTAGAAATTCGTGCTCGGTTACGCCAAACGTGCAAATTTTGCAACGCAGCTAAATCTTAGTGATTGGTCGTGTATCTTTATCCACAAATTGTCAAAAGCTAAAAGTTTTGCTCGGATAGTGGAACAATTACGATAGAAATAAATCATAACGTTTTCAACGATGCAAGCATTGACATCTCGAGAAAACAACCATCTCGATTTTCATTTCCTATCTGCCCAAAAGAAAAAGAAAAAAAAAACAACGGTTTCGTTTATCCTTTCGTTCTCGTGATTACCGTGAGAATTTCTTCGTTCGTATTGCAGTCCCAGCGTGAAGACCGCTGAATTTACGAGTGCCGTGACGGAGGAGACCGTTTGACTAGTGGCCAACAGACCCTCGTTAGATTCACAAAGCACACAGAGTCGACAAACGTCGAGACGGACACGTGACGGTTTTCCAGTGTGAAGGATACGCGCGCAAAGCTTTTTTTTTTTTTTGTCGCGTCGAAAAAAATCGTCGTATGCGATTTTCGATGCTCGAAAAAAGAAAAAAGAAGAGATTTCAATTATACGGAATATAATAATCACGGAGCATAAGGGTATCTCGGAGAACGGTGATGCACCTTCGGGAGAGGGACATCGCTGTTCGTGTCTCTTCTTGTCGTTCGAAAATAACAAACCAACAAAAACAACAAAACAGAAAGAAAGAAAAAAAGAATTTCTTCGACACGTAACAATAATCAATGACCAGGGTCGATCATCGATTCATCCTCCGGTTTTATGACCCTGAGGAATTTTCAATGCCACGTCTCTTTTCTGTACGAAATAATCGGTGTTTTTTTTTTTTTGACAAAAGTCCGATCCATATTTGTTCGACTAGCGAAGGATTGGGTTGTTACCCTTTGAAGCGTTATCAACTTTATCTTCTTTTTTTTTTAGTTTCCTGTCGTTGAAAACTGCCAACTAAAAATTTGGATAATTCACAATGATTCGTTTTCATAATACCTCTAACAAGGGTGGAGTGACATTTCGATTTTTATGCTCGAATGCATTTTCGTAGTCTCGGATTTATTTACGATCGTTTCGTGAATAAACATTCTCACGCATCTTTTTGAATTTTTCAAGTGTACTAGAGAAAATTTCTTAAATCACTAGAATCCGGTGATTGAATAAAGTTTCACGTTTCATCGAACAATCGAAAAATCGAGTAACAAACTATCAAAGTCTGAATCTAAATCCACGATCGATTTGAGATCACGAATCTCACAGAACGCTAGTGCGAAAAGAATATATTCGCTTCAAAGGGTGATCGAATCAACAGGTTTATTTTCGTCGTCGAATAAGCAAATTTGTTTATTTTTGGCGATTCGCCAGTACCATAGGTACAGGGTACAAAATCGGGGTGTTCGTTGCTCCTCGAAATTAATCCTCGAGTAACGACGCTGTTGAAGGTTGCGTCTTTAGATAACCACCGGAAATGCATTAATTTTATTCCTCATCAACAGTCTTTTCCGTAAATTCGTAAAAATATAAAAAATTAAAAAAAAGAATAATTCTCGAGTAATTTTCGGAAATCACCAGAAGCAAATTCGACAATAAGAAAATCAGCTTTCGCGAGACTCCAAAGACGCAAGCTTCAACATCGAAGAACGCGTGATAAACCGAAGAGACAAAGAAAAAAAAATGGAAAGCGTGGACGATTGAAGTGTCGAAATAACCTCGTCGATTCGAAAATTCAATTTTGTCGAAAAAGCGGGACTGGGGGGAAGGAAGAGAAAGAAGAGAATAAAAGGGCGTGCCGGAAGGAGAAACAACCAAGCGTCAAATATTATACATTGTGGTGCCTTATTTCAATGTACCGTATCAGGTACGATGAAAGTACGCGTTTATTTACGAGTTTTTTCGCGTGGTGCTTTTTTCCGTAGTCGTGTCTCGCGGTTTACCGGAAGTGACGAGTTACAAGAAAAACATAACCTAAAAAAAAAAAAAGAATGTTGTTAATTGAGGACTCGACGAACGATCGCGAGGACATTTCAGCGAAACGATTAATTCCCTTCCGGTGAAGACTGTAAAACGTTAATTTTAATGAGCACTGTCGTTTGCCGTACCGTGTATAGCCGAAAGACAGAGAAAAAAAAAGAAGTAATCAAAAGTGGTTCGGTGAAATTTATTTTTTGTTTTTTTTTTCGTCTTGATTGTTCGGGCGATCTCTTGTTTCTTTTTTCCTTTGTGCGTCCCCGATAATTTGGTGGTACGCGCAATCACGATGACGAGATAAGATCAGGGGCGAGGAGGGGGAGGGAAAAATAACGTAAAAAACAGAAGGGGGAGAGAGAATACTTGTGTAGGTGTTCCTATCGTCGAATAAACGAGAAAAAAAAAATATAACGAAACTACCCAATCATTGGGTCGTACACGATAGCGGTATAGCTCCTACGAGATTGTCCTCCATTCGGACTCTCGTCCCGAGAGGGAGATAAGGAACGAAGCAAAAAAGTCCCAAATTAAAGCGGGAGTAATAAAAATCAGACAAAGAACCAAGCAAATATAGCGAGCAGAGATACCTATGGAAATCTGAATAATATTCATGGGGTCCTATGGACAGTCACCGAACCCGAGTTTATAAATGTGGTAGGCATCGTTGGGACGCAACGAAAGTACGATTGTTTTCCTTGGTTTTAAATTTTCGTAACGATCCTTCGACTAGTCGTATGGCCCAAGAAAAAATAAATTTAATTCATTAAAAAAATCATTATTTCTTTGCACATTAGTATTGTCGATTACCTCGTAAGCATTAAACAAATAAAGTTAATAAATGAACAATTGAAAAATTGAAATTAAACCATGAATCATTGATAAGATTGAGTTAAACAAATGAAATATTTAAAAAATATAAATAAACAAAATGAGTAATTAAAATCCAAACTTTCCTTGCGTACCAATGATGCGACCATCGGAGTCACAGTTTTATAGAATATTTTTAAATGTCTCGTGGTTGGCTTTCCCATTCTTGCGACCCAGTGGCTCATGTAATTTCACTTTGTAAATTAACCATAACCGTTTTTTTTTCCCTAGGCTAGTTGATTATTCTTTTTTTCGTTTCGACGTCTATATATTTACGAGAACGACTGTGTACGACTGGTGATAGCGAGTGCGTGCGTGCGTGTAACAAATGCCATTATAAAACAACAACAACAACAACAACAACAACAAAATTGTCACGAAAGCTGGAAAAATAAGAGGGTAAGAAAATAATCTTTGTTACTCTCTATGGTGCAACCCCTTTCTATAAAAAAACAGAAGAATAATAATAAAGAAAAAAAAACGATAAATAACATAGAGATGCAGATGAATAGTGTAATCGGGCTTTTCTCTAGAACCTTCAACTAGCCAGATGTCTATACACACATGTATATGTATACATATAGACATATATACCAAGAAATTGTGAGATATACACCAAACGTTGTACTCGTGTAAGAAAAAGAAAATCAACCCCAATCGTACACAAAAATTATATACACAAATGACACGACGAAAAAAAAACCAAAAGTAACCATTATACACCCTACATATGTACAGAGTGGGGAAAAAGTATGGAAACTCCTGAAAATTTCAGAGTGTTGAAGTACAAACGACTTTCAGATAACGTTCAAGGTCACGCCCTGACCAATGGCTCGAGTACATATTTGAACGAAAAATTTCTTTCTCTTTCGATTGCCGATGTAAAAAATAGGGGTCCCCGTTGGAAAAAAAGTTGAACTTGAAATGACCTTGAAGTCAAGTGGAGAGGTCAAATCGAAGGTCACCGTTGGATTCCTCACTATCCAAGACTCTCGCTTGAATGTTTTTGTTTTATAACGAACCCTTCGGAATTTCCAGGGGTTTCCATACTTTTTTCCCACCCTGTATGATACATATACGTATATAAATATATAAATACAAATGTATACATAAAAAAGTTTTGTGGACCGATGGATAAACCTGGCTCGTTCATTCGCGAGGACTCGTGAACCGGAAGAATGGATTCGTCGGTAAAGTAGGAAGGATGAACGGAAGGAGAGAGAAAACTGCATTATGTGATAGCGTTAAATTTGTCGAAAGTTTTCGACCGTTTTTTTTTTCGCGAAGTGGCGAGTGGCAAAAGAAAATAAAAATCTGGGTGTACCATACATTGAAACGAACTTTTGTTACGTTCAGCGAGATCGTTCGAGATCTCTCTCGGAAAATCGAAAGAATTATATACAAATACATATATAAATATCGATGGGGACACTAAAAACCGTAGGTCTGATGGACTATGTGTAAATCATAATTATATACATATATACATACGATTTTAGGTTGTCGAGTGTACAAACGGGTGTAGCATTTAGGGTGTTGTTTGATTCGTAAATGAGAAAAAAAAAGTGAGGTTAAGAAGAGAAGTTAGAATACGAGAATAATAAGCAAAATGAAAGTGTCGTCGATACGTCATCGATATACGCATACAAACACCCATAGAAACATTGGATGCATCAATAACTCGATATATCCAGCCTCATCACGTGTACCACGAAACGAACCATTGAACAAAAAAAAAATGCAGACAATAAGAGCCTGAAAGTCGAGCATATCTGCCTCCACAAACGAGGAGTTTAGTAAAAACAGAAGTTTGCGAATAAAAGAACCATCCCGTGTGTATACTTGACGCTTCCAAGAAAGTATATGAAAAAAAAAAGAAACGAGAGAAAAGCGGAAACGTCAAATTATGTAGTACCTTCGATGTGTATAGTCCAGAGATCGCAAACAGCCCGCGATGACAACTCTGATTGCCGCCATGTTGACGAAAAATAAAAACACGTTCCGTACACGTTACAAGTGACCATAAATATTCACGCGAAAGATGAGCCACCGTTGTGCGTATTTTGTTCGTTTCGCGTCGTTTTTGCGGTTTGTGGAGACTCTGGTGTCGAGCGAGCGAAACAAACGGACACTAACGCAAGAATACTCCGGTGGCGAGCGAGCGAACTAAAAAACTCATGCGCAGTCTGGTGTCGAGCGAGCGAAGTAGAAGGATAGAGAGAGAAACGTTTATGCGAAAGTGTGTTGCTTGTGCTTCAAGCCCAATTGTATCGTAAGATTGCACGATCGCGACGTTTCGTATCTTTTGTTTGTTAGATAACTATTCGGGTGCTAAGAGCACGAGCCGAGGCTTGTCTCAAAAATCCAGTCGTAAGTGTGTATTATAAAGTTAAAAACGGAAAGAGTGGGAGAGAGAGAGAGAGAGAGAGGTTGCCGATGCCTCCGCAGCGCTCGTTAGATTTCACTTAAAAGAACACACGTTGTCAACTTACATCTACATGTTTATGTACCTCAGCTCATCAAGTTGTATATCAAATATTCAGGTTTATACACGAAAAGTCTGCATTGCAAGTGTTTTGTTCTTACCTTACCTGAAGTTCCGGATTCCAACAGTCCGGGACTGTAGCAAATGTGACATCGAATCGTAACGGTGCGACGAAAATGATTTTCTCTTCTCAAATGTTTTATTAGTGTCTGTGAGCTGGGAAAGTCACGTGAGCAATTTTTAGATTTATCAAAATTATTCACAGTATGCTTTCGCGAATGAAAGCGTGAAATTGAACGCTCCGAAAAAGCGTTCACGTCCGGCAGCCATTCTGTGTACGGACAAACTGGCGCGAAAGCGTCCGTTGCGCGCGTCCCCTAATCGCTGGTACCAGGGGGCAGCACCGTCGCGACTTCGCACTCGGAAGAGACGAACAGTGACCGCGACAGTGACGCTGCGTAGTTAAAAATACAATCCGATTTTTGAAAAATCTGTTTTCGAAAAAAAGTATTACTGGGAGGAATCGATGTTTCCGTTTCGGCCATCGACGATTTGACAAATCTATCGACACAAGTATTGGTAAAACGCGATGAAATCATCAGTGAATCGCTTTTTTGTACGGACGCGATTGTTGGCACTGTTAACGAGTCAGTTTTGTCGAGGAGTCCGACATTTGAAACACGACTGCCGTTGTCCAAAGAAACATTTTATAGCTACAATCAAAATGAATTCATCATGCGATCAAACGAAGAGATCGAACAGACGAAACCAGAAATCGGGAAAGTGGCGTCCATCAGCTATGCATCGCCCGCGCATCTACCGGTGAGTCGTTACGCCGCCATTTTCTTTCCTTCGAATTCTCAGAAATGTTTTTCGTGATCTTGTTGCCATGGGGATAGAAACACTAACAAACCGCAATGATGTACAATCGTTAATAATGAAGTAAAACGTAATAGATTTTCGAACATTTATCTTATTAATTATCATTCACTAACGAATCTTCAAGTATCAATTATAACTTTATTATTATATGAGAATAACCGTAATTATAATTATGAATATAAATCGTAAATGAATGATAAAATAATAGAAAATGTGTGAAAGCATTCGTTATATCCTGTGGGCCTATTTTGGCCGAAAAAGTGACAAGAGAGTGTTACATAATAATACTGGTACAGGGTAATAATGAAAACGTATCTTGAGTGTAATTAATGATAACAGATCTTCCAAAAATCAATTGGGAGGCTTCGAGCAGATAAACACGGTGAGTCTTGAAATCATCTTTCCAGCTTAGTGTCCATCGTCTCATAAGCATTAGAGAAGAAACTCTGGGAAAGATAATAATACTAATGATATATTTGTTAGCATTAACTATGCTGGCCCAAGATTTTTTCTAATACACTATTTACGCCTTCTTCATACCAGCTTTACTCCGCAATCAGCTTTTGGTTTTTCTTGGGATCAGGAAGAAAGTGTTATGGATTCGGGTGGTGGAGAAATAACGTAAAAACGAAACTCATGTTTGCTAGAAAATTCATTTACTAAGGCCCACCGCGGTACGGCGCCGTTTCAAGTGTGGCTTTGTACAGAGAGCAATCATTTTTCCTTCCATTGTTGTTGCTTTTTTATTGTCGTTTTCTTCGTTGTTTTTTTACGAAGAAACACTCGTGATGTATGTAGGTTTATAGGTATAATAGTCTCTCTCTCTCTCTCTCTCTCTCATACACAATCTCTCTCTTTCCATCTCTTTCTCTCCCTATTCGTTCGTGATACCTTTGCGTCGACGCGCGTACTTACAAGAGAAAAATAGGATCAATATCGGACGAGTAGAGAAATCACGATTATCAAGATTCAGTGCTCTCGTGATTATGCTTCTTTTCTTTACAGAACGACGGACGATGGCCTCACTAGAGTCCACGAGTTACGCGCGAAAATATTGATCGGAACGGCTAGCGATCCGTCAAATTCTATACAACAATCATACAAAGACAAATATTACTATTATTGTACATGGCAGTCAGAGTTCTCGTCGTATCGTATCCTCACGTATTTGGGACGTCGAACGATTTTGCATCGTTCAAATGCAATTACAATGTTCGTTTAACGCCCAATCTCTTTTGGCGGGGTTTTGGGCTACGGGAATGACCGAAAGGCTTTTTTGAGGATCCTCGATGATGTTGAAAACTAAATTATTTTCGTTTGGTCCGAAACGATGTACGCCGTTGAAACAGTTTCGAGATGGCTCGATACGTAGGATCCCAGTGGTACCATCCCCGTCGCGTATTCTTTTTCTTCAAAATAATAATAATAATAATAATAATAAAACAATTCTTCATAATTTATGTACAGAACTACTTAGTGATTAAAAACGCCTCGAACGCACCCGACGCGGGTTACCGTATTAACTACTATTTACAGAGAAAATGAAGGAGGAAAAAATTCATATTTTCGATCACGAGAACGCAACTCGCGAGCGATAAAGGCCAAGAGCTTCGCGATTCATTGGATTTTCCAATATCGCGCTCAGTGCTCCTTTTCTACACGTATATATACGAACTGCTCGACTCCTTCGAGGCCGAACAGTATTTACAAAAATATCGTACAGATTTCTCGTCGTTTCGACATTTACATAATTTAGAAAGTCTTTTAAACAAAGAAAAAAAAAACGAACGTCTTAACAAAGTAGATCCGTAGTAACGTTTATCACTTGGTACGCCGAGACCCACGATTTAATCGTAGTGCTCTTTTCTTTTTCGTGTTCCGGTTTTACCTATCGTACAATCTGAGGTAATCGAGCCTTGTACCTCGGGAGTCATATTTATATGTCATTACGGACGTGTAAAACTCGCCCGTGAACGTCCAGCGCGCGTTTTAATCGTTTAATCGTGTCTACGAAAATAGAGGAACTAAATGGCGAAGATTTTCTTTGTGTTTAACGTGCACGTGGTGTTGAGCGAACAAAGTTGAATTTCACTGGGTCAAGGATTTGAAAAAGCCCGATCGGGGACACTGGGAATCGGCGAAATATCGTTTAAAGAGCCTGGATATTCATCCCAACCAGGATTTTGGAGGATTAACTCTTCGGGTTAATCAAGGCACAGTTTCGTCACGAATGTCAAATTTTCAAAAGGCCAACAAGCCATTTTTGGCAATGATTTCAATCGAGAGCGAACGACGACGATGAGTAATTTGGTATCGCGATCGTATCGCGGCATCTTCACCCCGCACAGTCCTTCCTCGTACCGTGGGCGTCGATTCGTAGGCTATCCTAAATTCTCAATTCGTTATCAGCGATCGGTATGCCTCTGGGTGGACACTGCGACCTCTGCGCGGATGGTGGAACGAGGGGACTTATACTGGGACTCCTGGTGGCGAGGGGCGAGAGGGAAGGTGAAAAACTGGGACTAAGGGCGGCGGAGGGGAAGGTCGAAGCGTCGTGACTGATGGGTGACCTTGGTAGGATACCTCTGGCTAAGGCGGGTGCGGCGAGTGATCTGGGTGCGACGGAAGTGAGCAGTGGGGGTGGCGGTGCTTTGTGAACGGGTTTCGCTTTGTGAGTACTGGCGGAGTTGGCGCTCTGTACGCTAGCGGCGTCGTCCTTCAATCTCGCGATTTCGCTGAAGACGTGTGCCAGTGGTTGATACTGGGGTCCCCAATCGAGCAGGTAATCCCAATTGTAAGAACCGGTGAGTTCCTCCTCGCTGTGAACGATCGAGCTCAGCGATCCGTTCATCGACGGACCTCCGGGTACTTCGAGGTCGGAAGTCGGTCTTCCGGTTTCACCGATTTTACCGTAAATGAGAGTGGCAATTTCGGCTTCGGTTACAGCTTCGTCCTCAAACAGATGAAGACTGTCGAGGGGCAGAGCTTCGGGTGGTCTCCTGGGTGTGCCGGCCGGTGGATCAACGATGCCCAACCTAGCCAGATACTCTTGAGTATTGTGTACGGAGAGGTCGCTAGCGGAGTCGCCGTTTCGCTGGCCCTCGTTGATCATTCTGATTTCTTCATCGTCGCCGTCGTCTTCGGCGGAGCCACGACCCGAAGAGCCAGATCTGTCGCTCCCGGAAATCTCCGAGGTAGCCTGTTGTCCGGACTGTCCGCTGGTACCGTAAGGCGGTATTTCGTCGTATTTCGGTGGTGCGAATTGGCAGGAAGCCGCGCCGTTTCCGGCGTTGCCGCCGTTACCGTTGCTCGCTACCCCGGCTACGTTTCTTATCGGGATCGTATCGAAAGCGCTCGGATCGACGTAACTGTTGGAAGAGGTAGCGTTGCTTTCGCCGTTCAATCCAGGCTTGGTGCCGGGTTTCTTGTGACGCCGAGTGCGCAAATGGAGGAAGAGGAAGACACCGCCGAAAGCAACGACGAGGAGGAGGAGGGCTATGAGAAGACCGAGAGCCCAATCGGCTAGCCCATTGGCCGCGGCGACCGCCATGTTCGAGCCGATGTTCGAGCCGATGTTCGAGCCGATGTTCGAGCCGATGTTCGAGCCGATGCTCGAGGGTACCGCGAAAGGGTCGTTGGCTCCGTCTCCGACGTTTACGTCGTTGTCCATCAGGCTTATCTCAACTACGGTCATATTGGAGAGAGATCCTTGCCTGCCGGAACTAGCGCTCACCACCAGCCTCGTCGAGTCCTCCAAAGCTCCGTCCAACCGAGTCAGCTTGTTCTTCACTATGAGAGCACCCGTGGTACGATTCAGCTTGAAGTAAGGATGCTGCGAGGTCAGCTGATAAACCACCCGGCCGTCCGGACCTTTGTCTCGATCCGTCGCCGTCACGTGACCGATTATCGTACCCGGTTGCGTCCTCGTACCGTCCCGCAATCCGAACTTGTACATCCTCTCCGTGAACTGCGGATGAAACTCGTCCCTCGAGTCGATCTCGACTCTGACCCTGACGGCTGCTGTTCTGCCACCCGTGTCCGTGGCTCGCAACGTAAACGCGTAACGATTTCTCTGCTCGTAATCGAAGACCGCGCTCGTCCTCACCAAACCCGTTGTCGGGTCAACCGCGAACAATTTCCAACTGTCGTCGATGTCGGAAAAACCGCTCGCCGCTGCTGAGACTATCGAGTAATTCAACGCTCCGAATATTCCACGATCGAGATCCGATGCCCGCGCCGAAAACACTCGAGTCCCAACAGCCTCGTTTTCACCCACGAATTCGAGATACTCCGAAACCGGAAACTTGGGTGAATTGTCGTTTACGTCCTCGAGTAAAATGCGCAAACGGGCGAGCGAACAGAGCGGATTCGTCGCGTCGCTGTCGCAAGCCATTACGACCAAATCGTAAACTTCCGGCGCTAGATCGCAGTCGAGAACGTCGTTTACCGTAATCGTACCCAATTCTGGATCGACGTGAAACAAACGCGCGTCGTTGCCCGACGTTACGTCGTAACGCAATCTCGACGCTGGACTCTCCGCTAGATCGGAATCCGTTGCTCTTATGCTCGCCAGTGTCGTACCCCGCGATGCGTCCTCTCGCACCGATACCTCGTTTGTCTCCTCTGCGAAACGCGGATAATTGTCGTTCGCGTCCGACACTGTTATCGTCACCGTTACCGAATCCTCGCCCAATAGACTCTCGGATGTCGTGTTCTCGTCGCTTGAACCCAATCGCAACACGTATCTGTAACCATCGAAATGAGCTTTTGAAATTCTGGCTTCGGGCATTCAACCGAGAACAATCCGTTCTGTGTTGGCTCGTATCGAGGCGTTTCAATTATTTGCGATTAATTCGAACGAGTTCCGACCGAAAAAACGCGGAAATCTGGATAAACGTACCTGTCCTTGGTTTCCCTGTCGAGATTCTTGGCGAGGATCAATCGGCCCCTGGAGACTTCGAAAACGCCGTGCTCGTCCTCGGCGATAATGCCACCGTCGAGAAGTCCCAGATCCGGCAATTTGGCCAAGGTGTTGCCTCGGCGTGTGTTCTCGTTGACGTTTATCTTGAACTCGCGTCCGGGCGCGGCGTTTTTCAAATGGCTCAGTCGTACGAGGACGGAAGACGTTGTTGCGAGAGTCGGGGATCCCGAGTCCTTTGCCTGGACGATTAGCTCGATCTCTTTGGGCAGGGGTTTTACGAGGGCCGTTCGATTCACCGTTACAACCCCGGTTATTGAATTCACGGCGAATCCTTTGACAGCCCGTAACAGTTGATACGTTACGACGTTATTAGTTTCGGTAAGATCGTCGTCGGTAGCGTTTACCGCCAGCAATTCGCGAACTTCACCCCGATCCTCTGAAAAATGAGAATTTAAAAATTCAAATTAAAAACAAAAGCGTTCGTCGCGAAAGACGATAGGCCGAGTCACAATTAAACGCATCGTTGATTGCTCGATCGGATCGATTGAAACCAATTAGCAGTCGTAAATAATTCGTTTAATATAAATACGAGGGGTACTTTTATGATCTCCGAGCTTTTGCCTCGTTCGAACCCAACGGACATTCTTTGCTCGATATCTACACCCCAAATTTTGAGGCTACGGTCTTGGATAACGATGAAAATAAGGAGGCATCAACCACGAAGAATTCGCGAATACCAACGATGCATACTTCGATGATCCGACGTTTCGGTGCAACCAAACAAAACTCGGGAATAAACGTCGAACGATAAATAAATGGCTAATTAATTATGCTTGTCGTTTTAAAAAATGTCTTTTTTTGCAAACGTGAATCGTTCCAACTGGATTACTGTTGCATCGAAATTTCGATTAATCATTTTGAAATGATTTGAGGAGTTTGATCCTCTGGATTGTTACATGTATGCAACTTTGAATGAAAAGATTTAAAGTTCGAAGATACTTCGATCAGTGATTGAAATTGTTCAGAAAAAAAAAAAAAAAATTAAATTCTACCAGGACGTGAAAAGTAAACAGAAGCGAACGGGAGTTTAATGAAAATAAATGATTCGTCAATACGAACGTTTCCTAATAAACGAATGGGTCATTAACGAAATTGAATTGACGTTTCAAATGAACGAAGCGACGAGGAAAACGAATATAAGAAGAAGCCAAATAAATAAAAAAAAACAAACGTTTATATTCAGTCGGGTTAATTCGCGTAAATTCGAAAACCCGTATGTCCCGGGACAATCTTTTGGCGAATCCCACGAGAATCTCGTCGGTTTGACCACCGACCCATTACACCCGGGCTATGTATTTTAATTAACTTTCGGTCGGACTTTTCGTCCTCTCTCTCTCTTTCTCTCTCTCTGTTCGCGGACCAACACAACCGCAAAAGAACGACGTCGCGTTTATTTATGTCCGCGACGGAGGCGAGGGCCAAAACTCTCGCGCGCAGCCTACGTGCTTCCTTTCGATTCTCAGCGAGCCGCCGGAGCCTCCTCGCTCTTGTCTGGCTTTCTTCCTCTTTGCATCTTTCCCCATCCTCTTTTGCTCCTCTTTCGCTCCTCTCTCTACATCTCTCCTTTTCTCCCTACCATTTTCAACATTTTTTCTCACTTTTACCAGTTTCTCCATCTTCCTTAATCCGGCTTTCCCTCTTTCTCGAAATTTCGTTTGTTCCTCGTTTTGCACGGGTTTATCCAATCGGACCTTCCATTCTCCTTTTCCAGTTCGCGTTCCCCCAACCTTTCTCAAACTTTCTCGGGCCCTTTGTACCCTTTTTCTCTGCCACTTCTCTCTTTCTCTCGTTTTATCTTGGCGCAGTGTCAAATCAAGTTTGGAACATGTGGCGAGGACAACAACGACCTATCTACGAAAAAAACCAGTTTTTAAACGAGCGTTTATTTCGCACCGAGAGAAATTTCTATCTTTTTTTCTCTCCAAAGATATCCAAGCCCCCTCCCCTCCCCCGTCAATTTCCTCTTCGTTGTTGTCAGTACGATCGTTTTTTTTTTTTTTTTTTTTTTTTTCTTTTTTTTTTTGCTCTTTCTTTTTTTTTTTATTTTTTTTCTTTTTTTTTTTTTTTTTTT
>JAPYZJ010001995.1:0-32564 GCA_030522765.1 Ophioninae sp. B BG-2022a
GCATAATCCCTGAATGAAATTACCTATGTAGAGTATATCAGGAGAGTGGATTTTCCAGCAACTGCACCTCTGTGAGTGGTTGAGTTCACTATTGGCGTATTATCAATAATTTATCGATTTTTCGTGTCTCGAGGGATCCCTAAAACGATTACTCTGATAAAACTGCTTACATTTGTGTAACCGTGATTTTCGAAACATTGCCGGTTATGGAGAGTCGAGTGTGGGAAGAAGAGGGTACACGCGAGGGTAGTATCTGTGGAAAAGGGTTCGAAAGCAAATGGGAACAAGATAGCGAGTAAAGTAAACATCCACCTATCTATGCATTTGCATCCACATACCCAAGGATACGTACATGCAGGATGCAGTCATATTGCCCCTGGCTGAAATTCTCAAGGGATAGAGCTTGGTAGAACGAATACTCGGAGGGTAGGAGCCGAGAGAGAGAGAGAGAGAGAGAGAGTTCTTCCACTGCGCGTGCGACAGCGTAAATATATCTGAAAAAGTGTGGCCGAGGGGGTTGGTACAACCCCTCTTCTCCAGAGGTGCAAAATAGTATGGCAACGAGACGCTGGATTTTCCTACTTCTCTTGGAAAATTTGCACTCTTCCCCCAGCTCCTCTTTCTCTAATAAACTCTTTTACTCGGCGTGTTGTTTTTTCTCGATTTGTCCCAATGAAAACTTCATTTTTCTGCGGTAGACGAGAAACAAAAGTCGAAAACTGGAAAAGCAAGAATAGAAAAATAAACGCGCAGAAATTTGAGTCAGCAAAAAGTACTTCTCATTTGCCTTCTCTAATAATAGCTGGTTCTAGTTCCACCCTGGAATAGAGTCGCAATGTAACAAGTGTAAAACTGGGTCTTGATCCACTGTTCGAAAGCGAAATAGAATTATAATTGCTGCTCGGTTTATAAACTGTAAAATTGGGAATGACGTAGTCCATAGTGCAAAAAATCATTTATTGAGGGGTTGGGAAGTAGTTCAACGAAAATATCAACATACAAGCGGACGAAATCTGTGTGTTGCATAAATGATTTTTTCTCTTCGAGAATCCAACGTATCGTTTTTCTATTATGCGGGTTTGCTGAAGTTTCGCAGATGCATACTGGTCCTTTCTGCTTCGATGGAATTCATCTACCATTTTTAATGCCATCTCATTACAATAATGTAGAAACGTCTGACGGTCCGTACGTTTTTATCGCGTTTTCACTGCTCGGCCCTCCACTCTCGTTACCACTCTTTTTAGCGCGCTCAGATTTCCACCTTCATCGTGAATTTGTCTTGAGCATATTGATGTAGAAGCAAAAAGAGAGAGAGAGAAAAAGAAACGAAAAAGAAAATAGCGCGAAGCGAGTGTCATGAGAAAGTTTGTCCTCCGAGAGAAAACTGGAAGTGAAGACGGTCGGAAAAAATCAAGTTCCTCTTGAGCTTCCGTTGTTTTTCCTTGGCAGTTTTGTTCGTTTCTCTTTGCCGGGCAGCCTGAAGGGTAACTTGTGCTCCGCAAGGCAAGCAGAGATTTCTCGTTGATTTTCTACTCGCGTCGTGTCTCGTCGTTTTCCAAAAAAATAAAAAAATAAAAAAAAGGTGGGGAGTTTGCAGCCTCTTCTTTCGTATTTCCTGAGAATGTTCTCTCTACGATCCCTTTCGTCCATTCCTATGAAAAGCTCACTCGAGGACTGCGCGCGGCTAGCAAACAGAGAAAATCTGGTCTAGCCTTGGATACGTCGAATTTCTTGTGACCAGGTATCTTGACTTTCAGTATGATCTTTTTCACGAACAAATCGTGATTTTCTCGACTCTCCTTCCGTTTCTTCTCCAATCTCGGAGACTTCGATCTCTATATACTATTTTATCAATACTCGAGTATTTTCGCATTGTTTCTTTCGAATTTTTATATCCTGACGAAAACCTCCGAAAATTCGTTATTTTTTCACGATTCACGATGGAAATCCGAGAGAGCTTGAAGTTGTGGAAGAAGAAATCGGTAACGTTGCCCAGCAATCTCGCGTGGAAAAGTCCGTGTATACACATTTCTCGATGTCTCACGCTGGCCGTATCTCCGGTGCTCGCTAGCTCGTCCGGATAGTGAAAGCAGACACGAAGGAAGCCCGGAAGTGTCTTTGCAACCGGAAAGCTGAGCCCGGTGAGTTTCCGGTGCTCCGGAGAGAAGAACCAAGATGATTTTCAGACGTTACTATACGTGTACGCGTACACACGGACGAAGCCAAAACGACCTTTTCCTTTTCCTCCTCACTGTGCCCCAATATTTTCGTTTACTTTTTTCTTCCCAACATACATATATATATTTTGGCGTCACTTCTCAACCCAAACACCTGCAAACCCGTTGTTTATAAACTCGAGTATACATATGTATACAGAATGTCCCTAAAACCGACAATATTATGGCGCCTCCTAAAAAAACCAACTCATGATGATACAAAATTACTAAACATGACTTTGGTAAAAATGTCACGGTTTTCAAGAAATTCGCACGTTTGCGAAAATCGTGAAAAACTCAGATACAATACACGGTGTTCAAGTTTTTATCTTTGAAACGAAAATAATGTTTGGTATTTTTCGAAACCTTTTTTTTTTCGGCTGATTGGAATTTTGGTATTCTTCTTTAACGATCGACAGTCGAAACCCATAAAATAGCATTTCAGATGATAAGGAAAAGTAAGAAATTGGAAAATGAAGGTTGTTGCATTACAAGGACATGCATTTCCTGCAAGGAAAATTGACTTCGATTCTTGCAAGGAATTGAAATTGATTCGAGCTCGTATGTTTGAACAATACCATTCGTCTTTTTTAATATTTTTGCATTAATTAATATAAGCAGCTATCCTTTGCCGCGCGTTGACGTTTGTTTGGGTTAATAACGTTTATCTCCCCGAATAAACAATAAATTGACTTATGGTGCATTGAGAAATTCAGTTTTTTTTTTTCAAGTGGTCTCAGACGATATCTGGTACAATTCTCGATCACCTTTGATTGCTGGAATCCTCGAAGGCTCTCGGAGTAACGATTCTGAAATAAGTACCAGCTCGTAATTCGTATGCCACTAATAAATAAAACTGAGAGGAGAGAGGGTCGATAAATTTTTTCTCCTTTTTCGAAACCAAGTCCAGGCACTCCTGCACACCCAAACATAAACTCGAAAACTCGTCGTTCCAGTTCGGGGATGGGGGCTGGGAAACGATTCCGAATCGACTCTAATTTTCTTTTCGAAGCTATTTCGAGGTCCGCCGAGCCGTTATTCCGGAAAAAGAGGGAGGAAAAAGAAACGCTCGTAATTCGCAGAGACCTCCTCCGAAAGCTCCCACTCTCTCTCTCTCTCTCTTTGGTCGCTAATGTGATCTCGCGAAGCGGTGCTCACTCGTTAATTTTCAGGTCGGGCTCTTTGATAGGCCGTGACTCTCTCGCAATTTCTATCGCTCGGAAGAGCGCTCGAGGAGCTTCGATGGAGAAGGAGGAAAGGGAGGGTTGAGGAGAGGGAGGAATTTTCACTATAAGGCTAGAGGGTAACTGGCAAGTCGCTATCAATTTTCCTCTAATGGTGGCGGAGCGTAACGAGGTCGAAGGACCGAGGAAAGTGTCAGCTAACGTATACGTGTGTATGGCCACGTACATACGGAGACGATCGTCGTCGTGATCCTCGATTCTCCGTATACAGGCCCATCGACTCCCGGAGCACCACCGTGTAACGAACTTGGACCGAGTTTGTCACGCGCACATAACGCCCTTCGCCGATACACTCTCCGGACAAGCGTTTTCGCACCCTCATGACTTTACAAGGATGATAGTTGCACCCGCTGCACTCGGGCCTATCCCAACGCGAGTTAACCGAAATCCAAATATACTCAAATGACGCGTACCAAAATTCAGACAACTAAATCCAAACATAGGCAAACTGAAACCTAGACAAATCGGACTTATAGAAATCTAAACCCAAACAGACCAAAGTTGTAAAAATCCAAACCCAAACAGACCAAAATTATAAAAATCCAAATCCAAGCAGATCAAACTTAAAAAAATCCAAACCCAAAACAGACCGAACTTATAAAAATCCAAACCCTAACAGACCATACTGGTAACAATTCAAACCCAAACGCAAACAAATGCAAATTTAAACCAAAACAAATGAAACTGATAAAAATCCGAACCCAAACAAACCATACTGGTCAAAATCCAAAACCAAATCTAAACCCAGACGAATCATGCTTATAAAAATCCACAGCCAAAACCATAACAATTCGAGATCAATACAAACTCAAATTTAAACGAACCAAAACCCAAACCCATACGCTCAACATCTGTACTGATATCCCATAAGCGATAAAATTTAATTAAACTTGAGTTTATCATGACTTATTTATTTAGTGGAAGATTCTAAAGTACCTAGTACATGTTTCATTATTCTATCAAGAACTATCATTGGGATATTACGATTTCCAAAGTTTGACCTTCACATCGCGGTAGTATAAAATCCTCCATGACCATCCCGAGGAATTTCATTCGAAAACATTGACAACCCAAACCAAGCTGAAGTTGCGTTCCGAGGTTGTCTGCGAATCGAAAATTTTTCTTAACTAACTCAGCTGGGCTCTCATAGACCCGGAATAGAGAAAGTTGGATGCATGATCGAGCTCCGCCAGAATCGTCGTTGTCGTCGTTCGGCGATGTTCCGAAACGGCGCGCGAGCCTTCTATTTACCACCAATGCTCCCCAGCTGAGCAATCTTCGGGCCCGCGCATTTCATGAGTCAAGATAGGGCAATGAAAGTAGGAAGGAGTCTAACTCGGGCGCGGACCTAGTCGGCTCTGCCAAGGTTTATCCAGCACTAAGTTTCTTCGAGAGCTAAATGGAGAAGGAAAGAGAGAGAGAGAGAGAGAGAGAATTATTATTTTCTTATCTCAAGTGCACCATTTGAGAAGTAAACTCTCTTCTCTCTCCCGCCGCAATCTCAATACAAACCGCTACGAAATTCGTCGCGCGAGCCCTCCCCATACGCGCGAAAAGCTACGTTTCTCTCAGTTACGAAATTCCAATTGCAATGCGGCGAGTGAGCGAGGTCAGGAGAAGAGTAATTAGATTTTTTAAAAATCGCAGACGTTCTCCGTCCCAGAAAAACGCGACGACGAAATACATATGTGTGTACGGACCCTTTATTGGGTTCTTAGAACCCAAACAGACTAGAACGAGCCCAAACAAATTTAAACACACCCAAACGCACCCAAACACACTAAAATAAACCGAAACGCACCCAAACAAGTTTAAACACACCCAAGCACATCCAAACATACCAAAACAAACCCAAACAAACCGAAACGAACCAAAACAAACCTAAATATACCAAAACAAATCCAAACAAACCGAAAAGAACCAAAACAAGCTTAAACACACCTAAACACATCCAAACACACTGAAACAAACCCAAAAA
The DNA here is from genome assembly GCA_030522765.1 of Ophioninae sp. B BG-2022a. NCBI lineage: Eukaryota > Metazoa > Arthropoda > Insecta > Hymenoptera > Ichneumonidae > Ophioninae sp. B BG-2022a. The sequence continues at coordinate 5,439 of JAPYZJ010001995.1, forward strand.
ATCCAAACAAATAACAAACGTTAAAATATTATAACCCATCTTCGCAAATATAAAAACCCCATAACATATGGGTTTAGTAGAAAATGCCAACCTCCCCCGACATAATATCAATAATGGTGACCAATCGCGGCAACTGATTGTCAAAAAAAATATCCGTCGTTTTTTAGAAAATTCCTCAAATTGCATAATTACCCTTTTTTCGAAGTTAAATTTCCACACGGGACATCGAGAACTCCGCTTGGTTTGCGGCATGATCATCACCAATGGTAGCCCTCCCATTGGTAGACGAAAGTGCACAGCTCGAACGATATACTGAGAGCCCGTGAGAGTGATGCTCTCGCATCTCTCTGCGAACAGCACCTTGATGTTCCGAGGCTCGAATACCCCACGTGCCAACTGTGGGAGCAACCGCACTTGCGGATCGTCTCCGAGGAAGACTCTTCGAGTGGGAGAGTCTAGATCTCCTCTCTCCTGTGCATTCGTCATTCTCTCTCCTCTCTTACTTCTCTCTCTTCTCTCTGGCTCTGCCTCTCGTGATGCTCGTACGCCATCAAGGAGAGTTTATAGGAGTTGACGATGTAATCCTCGTTAAAGCGTGCCGCAGGCTTGGGAAACAAATAGTTTCAAGCTTTCGCCAAAGAAGAAGCTTAGAAGAAGGACCTCTCTCTCGTCAACGTCCAGTCGCTTTCGCAACAACGAAAAGCCAGAATCTTTTAATTACGGTTCACTTTCGTATCAGGTTTCTCTACGACTCCTGCAGAACTTCGGCTATTACGTCCCATCGTCTGAAATAATCAGGTTTAAAGTTTCCATTGATGGAATCCAATGATTCCTTTTTCTTCTCGGTTCCTCATTTTTTTTTTAATATTGACAATTATTTATTAAGAATTGGCAAAGAAGCGCCTTGAAAACAAAAACATCTACGCAGAAAGATGCAAAAATCAGGCATTTTTGGAAACTAAATATTCTTTATAGCTACGAAGATTTTATAGAATTGATGTAAATGTATATGTAAATTTTGAATCTAAAGTGAATGAAAGTTTTTTTTAATTCTGCATTTTTAAATTGATTTTTGCTTAATTATGATTTATTTTAAAATTCAATAGATATTTTTGACTTTCTAATTTTCGAGAATTTCATGATCATGCAAATATTTTTAGATATCGTACTAACTTTTTTTAAGATTTCTAAAAAATGATCTATCGAAAGGTTTTCCAAGCGCTAATTTTTCGAAGGAAATTTGACAAAAATCTTTTTTGTGTATTTCTCAAATGCGAGTCTCAACGGGGATGTAGAAAAGAATCCAAACTTGCTCGGTCCAGGTATGACTTTGCAAAGACTAGTCCGAAATCGCAAAAATGTTTTAAGGGCTTGTTCATCCGAGAATTTTACCAATAAGAACGCGGGATTTTTTGTAGTTTTTGGTATTCAGAGCAAAGTACGAATTTGGGCTGGAGTTAAAAAATAGTTGAAAAGATAGCGGGTAGGTGGAGGTTGCAAACGAGTCGATGGCAGAGCTAGCTGTCACCAACCGGACGATATAATTGACCGCTGATGCTACGCGTTTCCGTTCCCAATTTCAGCGAAGCGAATCGTTCATCCGCGTGCCAGAGGGAACGAGTGTCGTATTAACGACTGGAACAGTTATTCGACGGCACAAACGCGTTCTGGATTGAAATCGATTCTTCCTGATTGGACCAAAGCCTACATTTTTTTTGTTCTTTTGTCGAATAAAAAATAGAAATTTTATATTTTTTTTAACTGCACGAAAATCCAGATTGATTCTCGATCAAGTTTGAACTTTTGGAACGAAAATGATTTTTTTTTCGAAAATTTCTTTCGATACGGAGCCCCGAAAATCGTGGTTCTGCTTATCGGAAATTAAAAAACCAAAAGGCTTTGTAATCTTCATATCCAAGACAAGCGATTGAACTAGAGTGAATTCTAAATCACAAAAACTGACTTTTTTATACACTTTTGAAGATGACGTTCTCTTTTTTACTCATTTTTTCTTAAGTTCGTCGCTCGTAGAAAAAAAAGTAATAAAGCAATCATGATAATCCTAGTTCAATAGCTGGACTGTAATATATTAAAGATGCTGTATAAATTTGAACAAGATCTGTGCAGTAGTTTCTGAAATATCGTGGTCACCGTTCCGAAAAATGGTGTTTTTAGAAAAAGGCGTTTGAAAGTTCGCGCATGTGATTTATACTAAGCGTGTACCTGCTCCGTTCCAGGGCCGTAACCTGTGAACCACTTCGAATATCGAAAAATCCTTTGGCATACATTTTCTACACATATTGTAGATGAGATTTATGAAAAAACAAATCGATTTTTTTGACCCGAGAAACTAGAGAACCACCTTAATGGCGTTCAAACGATGGAAGCTTCAACACCGTTGTTTTCGTGCATAAGGTCTTTTAATTTTCAATGAAAGCATCAATCTTTTTTTCATTTTAATTGGCGCCCTCTTTTCTCGATACTTTTTGCAAGACGAGTCTCTTTTGTCACGAGACGACGACCACCATCGCCGCCTTCGATACTCAAAGTTTTCAGTGGTTTTGCCTCTCTCGCTCGTTTTCAAGTGCGAGAGATTCCCTTTTAATTCATAAAACTTGTTCGTCGACGAGTACGAAAGTAACACGGGGAGATTTCGTAAGAGAAAGGTGGACGACGGGGTAGAAAAGACACTTGCGAAGAGACCTGTTTTCTTCGAGAAGCCCGGGCGGAAGAACGAGACAGAATCAATTCGATTCGAGTCTCGAGGAAAAGGGCTGCCGTGAAAACTAATTACGCGCGCCCGCAACAACAATGAGATTCTTCCAAGTTGTCGAAAGGATAAAGAGAGCGGGGGAAAACAGCGCTCCATGGCGACGCCAACGAGGGGATGGTCTCTCGATAACGTGGCGATAGCAAAGCGACGAATTTTTCGCTCTTATTTGATAAATATTTAAAAAATCGTAAAATTTCTTGACAATTCGAAAAAACGATAGTTCTTGATCCCATACATTATGTTAGAATTATTTTATTTATTGTTGTTTTATATTTTTATTATTTTATTATTTTTTGTAAGATTATACATTATTTATATATCAATCATTCAATTATTTTATTATTTTTTATATGATTATAAATTTTGTACATATTAATTATCCTATGATTTTATTGTTTTATATAATAATATACATGAATGATAGAATTTTTCATGGAATAATTTAGTATCTACGAAACATATGAATTTAACACGATTGCTGATGAGAAAACAGCTTTTGCAGAACGTTAATCGTTAAAACGATAGATTAGGCTAAATTTAAAATAAAGTAGAGTCGTTTAAAAATCCTTGGAACATTCAATATATATTGAGCTTTTGTGTAATTATTGATAACAATAACATGATCTAAACGTATTAATGAAATTTGAACACTGAAAAAGTTTTTGCTGGGTATTTGGAGCAGAGGTCCAGTCATTGCCAGAACCTCAGTCAAGAACTTGTCAAATTTAACAATATTTTCATTACTATCGAAGCAAATCGTTAATTGATTATCAAATAAGCTATTTGCATAACTAAACATATGCATCACGATCTAGACTCCTAAATCGACAATAGTCCCATTTTGGACTATTTATTTTTACCCAACGGTCCATCCAGTAATACCACGGGGCAACGATTCCTAAATAGTTATCACTCTGCTGCTTTTATCAATGCGTCCGTCCACGATTTTACGAATTTCGATACATTCCAATAAAAGTCTCTAACGATCGATGGAACTCGCATGGAAATGATAACACCAAAACAAAACAACGACTTTTGTTAATATTCAAAAGCTGAAAAAAAAAACGATTAAAAAGAGCCAGGGGATCTTGAATGCTCCATAGATTTTCGAGCTCGCGAATAAACGCGAAACGTTTTTCGTTCGAGGGAAAATAGTAGCAGGAAAGAGGGTTGTACAGGGGAGGCCGAGGATTTTCCAACAATTTCCATAAACATGGAGATTGATACGCGCGAAATAACGAAAAAGTTTGGCTCTTTTGCATCTCGCTCTCTCTCTCTCTCTCTCTCTCTCTCTCGCTCTTTTTCTCTCTCTCGATTGCTCCATCGGGTTCCCTCCTCGCTACCTCAAATTCTCGTAAGACTCGATCCTATTTTCCATCCACTTTCGTCATTCTCCTGCACCCCCTATCTCCGTCCTCGAACTGTGCGCAAACTTGCCCCCCCCCTCCCTTCTCTCCGTCACCCTAAGTAGATCTTTCGAAGCTTACGAGGAGAACGAGCGAGCGGAAGAAACTTTCGTCAAAAAGAAGAGAATATAAACGTTGCTTCTTTCGTGAAAATACATTGCGGATGCTCCAACACTTGACGGATTATTTCCTTTTCGTTTCGCTTTGTTTGTGGCGTTATTTCGATTTTCTTCGTTTTCATTAGGAGAAGTAACTTTTATTGTCCAAATTCGTTCATATCGGAAAACAAGTTCCTAATAAGACGACGTAGTTTACGATAATCATATACACTTGTAAATTGGTAAAGAGGCCAGAAAAGGGTTCGTCAAATTTTGAATTTTCATATTTTTGACAGAAAAGATTTTTTATAGAGAGTTCTTTTTAATAACATTTTTTCAATTTGGTTGACGTATTTTAAGAAATTTGTTTCTTAATATTTCATGAATTTTTTTAAAATTCAGTTTATCGTAAAGTAATAATTTTATAATGTAATTATATACGCAATACATGGTAAAAATAAAATGACTGGAAGGTAATAACAATAATTCTGATGATTCCTAATACTTTTAAATACTTCATTTCTTATATTGATGTAATATTCCTTTTTTCGATTCGCTCTTAATTAAACTTTTTAATATACTTGGTTAATAATGAAGTTCAACACAATATGCGTTTGAAAGCATTTTTTAAAATTTAATTTAGTGTAACAGTTTGATTATGTAATTTCACGTAACACATGATAAAAATAGAATGACTCAATGGTAATAACAATAATTCTGATAAATCCTAATACTTTTTTAAATTCCGTTTCTTATATTTATATAATATTCATTTTATCCATTCTCTCTTAATTAAATTTTTAAATATACTTGAATGATAATTAAATTCAACGTAATATGCGGTAAAAGTGAAGAGGGTGATTCGAGGGTGTTTACCGCTGGAATAAGGTAGAGTGGACGGGCAAAAAGCGAGAGACTAAAAAGTAGCAAAGCACTAGTGAATTAACGATAGTCGAAACCGATAAAGCCATCAGTCTGGCCATTCACCCTCTAGCATTATCACCCTTTTTCCAACCCCCGCGTTTTCGCTACGTTGTCCCTTGATAAAAGCCAGGTTAGCGTACCAAGCCGAATTTTCTTTTTTCTCTTTCATCGCCCTAGCTTTTTGCCAGCGTTCCCTTTTCACTCAGCGACGTAGCGTGCGGGCAAACGACCTCGAAGTAGAGACGATGAGAAGTGAGGGCAGGGGGGGGGGTTAGGGGATGAAAAAAAAAGAAAAGAAAGCAGACGAAACGAGATGAAAACTGCACCGGTACTCCGCTTTTTCTCGTCATCCCCTATCTTTCTCGTATCCTTCGTCCCTTCTGACCACACGAAAGGACAGCAGAGCCAAGTCACGTGTTGCCCACCTAACAATTCGTGACCTCTTTTGTTCGCCGCTACAAACCTTTTTTTTCCCTTGACATTCTCTCTCTCTCTCTCTCTCCGTCTCTCTCTTTTTCTCTCTCAACCCGAACCTTACCCAAGTCCACTTTATTCAACTATCCCTTCGCAGTCCTCGTTCGCGCTCCGTTCGTTCCTCGCATTTCCCACTTGACCTCCACTCCTCCTCTGAAGCCCTTCGCAACCCTTTTTCCCCGCTACTATTTCCGGACTTTGTTGACGACGTGGACGTTTCGATTCTTCGTTGTATTAAGCCTCATTTTCATTTAAATTTAGTGCAATGTTGTTTTTTTTAATTATTTCAACGATTTTCAAAATACTTTGCTAGATTTGCAGAACTCTGCTAGATCGTTGTTTAAAATAGAAAAGAGAATAGGAGCAGATAAGAAACTCGATTTGGGGGAAAAAAACAATGAAAAATTAAAAAAAAATATATAAAAACTCAAATAAACTGTGAAAAATAGAAATAGTTGTAGAATAAAAATATATAATACCTCTAGAATATAAAATACGATTGAAGGACAGATAAAGACAGATACTTGAGGTAAAACGTAAATTAATGGAGCACTTTTCCAATATTAAAGATAAAAAATTTTTGCTCAACCCGGCAAGAGGATATGTCATACTCAACATGTTGTCGTTGAATGTCGTTAAAAATTCACTGTAACTTGTTTCCAGTAATGAGAATATAAAAAAATAATTAAAATAATACTTTTTTTGAAGAATCTAATTTTCCCGCCAATTTGGTAAATGGGTATGTGAAACCCTGCCACATATATCTTATTACATTTTTTCACCACATTTTCGCCGGGTTAAAGTAGTTGCCGAAAAATGATTTCTCAAAAAGTTGCGTTTCTCGAGAAAGGTGATACTTAAGTGAAAGTTAGAGATTCGAGATGAGAGTTTTAAGCTTCGTCGATGCAGTTCGGAGTTCCTCTCTCAAAGAAAATCGTTTTCTCGCACGAATCGTTTTACCGGAATGTATTTGTTTGTTCCTACTTGGCCCAGGGTAGTTTTCCATCCCCTCTCCTCTCCACCTTAAACTCCGTCACTATGAGAAAACTTCAATCCCCGAAAACTCTGATAACGCGAGCAAAAAAAAAGGAAACAAAAAATGGAGAGCCGGTGAGGGATGCAGAGGAGAAAGGAAAACCGGAAAAGGGGTGGATTCTCATGGAGAAACGAATACGTGAAACGTGCGAAAAATGAGAATGCCGGGTGCGCGAAAATGAGGAGCTACGTCGTATCATCCTCGAGAGCTTTTCTCGATAGTGATACGACGAAGGATTTCTGTTTGCGAAAGATAGACCGAGTCTCGAAAAATCTACTGTAGAAAGCTGTTTGATATTTGGTCTCCACTCGAACGACTTTACGAAGAGTGTAAAAAGATGACTCTCGAGATTGCCTTGAGCTCGTACTGCCCCCATAAATTCATCGGAAAAAAATTTATCGTTGAACGCAATTTCATAGACGTTTGTTTTATCCCGCCATTGTTGAAGATTACGTCATTGAAATGTAACGATGTGTTTTTTTTAAATAACTCTTTTTCATTAGAATTTTATTTTTTATTTTAATAAAACGAATATGGTCGATCCAGAAAATAGATTTTTCGATTACAGCAAAAAGCGTAAGCTCGGAGTAAAATTGAGGTGAGTTAACTTTATTCGTGCCAGAAATTCATTTAAACTTGATAAAATAATGATAAGTAAAACAATCTTGTAAGCTTAATAAAATTTCAACTTATCAATATTGAATAAAATTGAATAAAATTTCAACTTAATAAAACAATGATAAGTACAATAATAATAATTAGTAAAAGTAATGGAGTAATTATTGTCGTATAATGGAGTAATTATTATTATCAAAACTTGGAGTAATTACACAGGTCTACAAATTTTAACTTTTATTTTTCCCTTTGAGATTCAATGACTGATTCTAGTGTGTTTTGATGCGCTGATTACGAATATGAACTCAGTTTTCCGCCATCTCATCTAGTTTTCCCGGAAAACTCATTTTTTTATTTTCGTAAAAAACAACAACTTTGTCAGGAAATATATTTTTTTATTAAATTTAATAAATTACAAATTAATAAATTACAACTATGCACTAATAACGACCTCATAAAAAATGACCTAAAATTTTATGTTTTTTCGAGCTATTACTGTAGGCCATTAATTGAATTAGATAAATACGATTAAACCATTAATTAGGAGCAGTTCTTAGAACCTAAATGAAGCTAATTAGTCATTTTTTTTCGAGAAAAAGGCATTACTATTAGTTTTATACGGTTTTATCTGAGACCACCTAGGGTATTTTGGTAAAAATTAAAAATATCAAATAGCAAAAAATTTGGACGTGTTGGAATTTATTCATTATTTTTCCCATATTCAGCGTCCCAAAATTTATCGGTATTAATCATCAAATCTCGGAGGGGGAGATCCCTGTAGACCTGTGTTATTATTAGTAAAAACTTGGAAAACTTGTATCCGGAGTTGATAGAGTTATGTGTGATAAATGTTAAAGTCGTCTGTAAAGTTTTCTTAATTTCTTTTTTAGTCGGATGAATCTTCTAACTGACTAGAATCGTTTTATCATTCTTATTCTTACTTTTTAAGTCCGGCGATCATTCAAATTACAAAATGCGTCCACTTATTTTCTTTTCGTCAATTACACTTGACCAGAATCACGATTATGTAAAATGATAATTCGTGGATTTCATGCTAACGATTTAATAATTAAATAAGAATTTTTGCGCGATTATCGAGGTTCCAATCGGCGAAAAAATATTCGGGATAAAAAAAGATGTTTGTAGCGTTTCAAGAAAGTGAACTTTAAACGCCATCGTATTACAGCGATCCTAACGCTCTCGTCTCCCTTCGATACTAGCCATTGTTTCCTTTTTGTGGGCTGTATCCTTCGCGTCATCATCTTGGTTCCCAATCTTAAAATTGGTCTTTACAAAAGTGCAATACTTCTCCAGTGACGAGTATTTCACTTGTTGGATACTATTTCAAAGTGCAACGTGGTTACCTCGAAGATTTCTTTCGTCTAAAAGAAACAAAGTTGAACCGTGGAGCAATCGGGAGCGTGGTCTCTCGAGAAGCGCAACAAGTACTCGCTTTTTCGTCTTTGTACAAAGTTGTTTGCTCCCAGCCTCCAAAAAAACGTTTCTGTCGTTGTCTTTTTCATTCTTGAAAAAGACATCGAATCCTTTCCCGAAAGAAGGGTCGGTAGGATTCTTTGAAATATTTTCAATCTGCCAAATCGAGGGACGATAAATCCTCAGCCAAGAAATACCAATCTCGACGAAATTCAATCCAAGAAATGTTTCCGGTAACCGCGACCGGCCAACGCGTTTTTCTCTCTCTTTCGCTATTTTTCTATCTTTCTTTCACGTGCAACAATCATCCTCGATGCATCTCTCCCGTTTCGAACCGACGTTTCCAGGCGCGAGGATAGGAAAATAGGTCGCACGTATTTCTTCCGCAGAGTCGTTGACGTGAGCTCTCGGGAGTTAAAGGGGTTCGTAGCTGGAGGTACAACGTTGTTGCTGCCTTTCCATACAGAAATCCGGTTGGATTGTCCCGGGCGATGGGCCAACAGCGATCTTCTTGATCCCCCTTCGCACTCACGGACACCCAACGAATTTTCTCCCTTCAACGCGAGCCTTTCCTTAATACTGCTCTTTTTAAATCGTTTCCTGTACCGAAATAGCGTTTCCTCCATTCTCGAGCCCGGGAATCGTCCAGTTTCGTTTTTCTCATATATTCCTGTCCGGAAGAACCCAGGGTGTGGGTGTTCGGTGACGCGTCTTTCGACAGGTCCAGGACACGGTTAAAATCGTGCTCTACTCCTCATTGGAAAATCTGGCAAGCTTCCAAGTATTGCCTCTTCATCGAGTGACAACGGAGGTGGTTTCGACTCCGAAGCACCGGAGTTTCTCCTTCGGAGAGTCCTCCTCTTCGTCGTGAGGAACATCGAAGTGGAGTCTCTTCGATTTTTCATTCGAAGCCACCAGCGGTCCTGAAATCTTCCTTCAACAAGCCCTCTGACCCGAAGTTTCGTCCAATACGAAATCTTGTCCAATAAAAGCTACGGGATCGCTCTCGACCGGCCCCTTTATGCGATTTTCGTAACGAAACTCGATTGCATGAACAAATTATTCGGCTAAGAAATGCGTTTCTTATCTACCAACCCTTTTCCAGAAAAAAACGAAACGTGGAATTTAGCCTTTTTTTTTGGGTGACAACTTTAGTAAGGAAAATCTGATCGAAATTTTTTAACTGCTATTTCTCAAGAATGCATCTACCTCTTCGTCCATGATTTCTGCAGAGACGCTCGATTTTTCATTGCAAACTCGACTGCTGATGAGAAAAGCGATTTTGAAAATTTTGAACGTTTTAGTGCTTTTGAAGAAAAACCAGGGTAACGAAATCACAAAAGTCTTGGAATATACCACACGTAAGAGAGAAAGAGAGAGAGAGAGGAAGAAAAAAAAACATTTTTTGAACATTTATTAGAATCTTTTTTATCGATCGTTGAAAATTATTTTTCAACGTCGCAGGTGGACGAAAGGGTAGGAAGAGGACAAAGTGTATCGCGCGCTCGATGAAACGGCAAGTGGCGCAACGAGAAAAGAGCGAACCAACGATGAGAAAGGAAAAGTAAAGACAACAAAAAACGGCTTTCTCAATTTTTATGGAGGCGTAGAGGGCGCGTAAACAGCGAGGGGCGGAGTGGGGGGTTGCGTTCCGTACATGTGCGAGTATTTCTTCTCCGTTTCCTCTTTCACAAGCAAACGCGGCTACGTATACACGCACGTTAAATATAGCAAAAGTACACCTCCAGCGAAACTTTTTCATCCTTCTCTTTGACTCGAGTTTTTTTGCATTCTTTCTACCCCTACTCTTCTTTCGCCTCTCAAAGCTCACCCCCGTAACTCGCTTTCTTTTTTTTAACTCTGCCTCTCCTGGCAACCTGCACGACCAAGTTTTATTAAAAAAAAAAAATAATAATAATAATGACAAACGAAAAAAAGAAAACAAAGGGAAGAAAATAAGTTGGCGAGTGGAAGAATTTTGCGCCGGTAATCTCGAAATTCCGTGGCGAAAAGAGCGACGCGTCATGAAAGTAAAGAGAAAAAACGACCACAGTCACGATACGGTATTACTTGATAGGATAAGAGCTTGCACGGGACGAGACAGAAAAGCGAGACGAGAAATACGACAATTTTCTTTTTACGATGAAAAAACAAAAACAAACGAAAGAACGAAGGGAAAAAGAGTCGTTCGTGCGAACGAGGCGTCTACACGAGGAGAATCACCCCCTCTTGTGACCAGCTGTTGGTCGACGCGATCCGCGGCTTTGCTCGTCTTTTGCCGCAATTTTTATCCAATTGCCCAATTTTCATTCATATTTACGACTGAAATGGTCGTTCCATTCATAATCATCATGAATGGAACGACCGTTTCAATCGTTCGAAGGAAAAATATATTATATTTGTTATCGAACTTTAATAATAATCACTCTCAAAATAGGAAACCCAGTAATATCAATCATGTGAAGAGTAATTGAGATTGACCACTTCTCCCAGAGAATCCGGATGTAAAGGCCATAGATGGGTCGTAAGAGATTTTTCGAAAATTTTTGCAAATCTGAAAATATTGAGAAAACCTCTTTGGCACACATCACGATTTAACTGTACTTTTCGATAATTAGCTTTTACGCATTGGTTCTTTTTCGTCTTCATGATTTTCTCGAATTACAAAATAAAATATAACATTTTGCAAAATAATAACTAAAAAACCTTAAAAGAGTACAAAATGAAATGCAACATAAAACCAACAAACGTCAAGTCGATCCAAAAAACGCAAAATCATTCATCAATTAAGAGAGAGAGAGATAGATTTGATTTGATTTGATTGGAATGGTTTATTCTGCCCTAGCAAGCTAAGGGACACTCAATGACAGCGGATGAGTCATAACATGAGACATTTTTTTAACATGTACGCTTATAGCTAATAAACAATTGAATACTTAAATATATCAACAGCCGATATGGAGAATATTGCTAACTTAACAGTACAAATTTAAAAATAAAAAATGAAGATATAAAAATTAAAAATAAAAATATAACAACTTCACAACGCACGCAGGAGATGTAAACTAGCTCCTACTATACCCAAGTACACATTTGAAAATCTCAAAGGAAGATACACTTGTAATGCTAGAGAGAGAGAGAGAGAGAGAGTTACATCCGGAGCAGAAACGAGAAGAAAAGCAAGGGGTGAAAACCGGTAGATGCTCCGCCACCACGAACCGACCCTATCAATTTAAGCAGAGTTATTATAATTGTACACCACTGCGAATTTTAGCAGGACCGGGACCCCCCCCCCCCCCCTCTCCCCGACTCTATTCTCTTTCCCTCCTTTTCTCTGTCAAGCTAAATACAGGCAAGGCGAAAATTCGTGTACGAACTCCGTGCAATTGAAGCTCCTATATATTCACGTACCTACCTATATTTCCATACAGAACTTTCCACGTTGAATGTAATAATAGTGTTTTTATGGAATTTCGCAATTCCTTCGGTCGCCCAACGCAGGTCGATGAAACTTGCATTATTTTCAGACGCATATATATATATATATATATATATATATATATATCTAATACAGAAACAGTTCAGAAGCAGACTTCGGTATAAACGGATTGTATTCGAAAACCCACCGCGTTTCGCCTCACGACCGACCGACCTTTCCATTCTTCAAAATTAATATTTCGAACGTGACAACGTATGTTGAATATTTATCGAGTCATCGCTATTCGTCAATTTGCATGCGACATTATTATTGGAAATTACGAAATGCCCGTTGAAAACAACACGAATCCACCATTTATTTCTCCTAAAACCTAACATTTCCATGAAAAAATCGTAAAAAACTTCTAAAAACACGATTTTTTCATGGAAATATTGAGTTTTGGGGGAAATAAATAGTGGATTCGTACTCAGGGGATCAAATTATATGGGAATGTATCTATGAAAAAAATATTAAGAATCCAGAATTTTTTTGGATTATCTGGGAAAAAAGTTTTTTCACTAAATCATCGATAACTTTTTTTCCTTTAGGATTTGGCACTCCACTCTGTGCTCAACCTCTGCGTTATGATTTTCCCTTTAAAATGCTTTTCAAAAAATTCAAATCCGATGATTTTTCGATTTTTTGCAGAATTTCAAAGTTGGACCATCGATTTTTGTCAATTTTTCCATGCATACCCCTTTGCCTATTTTTTTGCGATTTTTCAAGTGGACTTTCCGGGAAAACTACGCGAGTTATCGATACGAATCTAACGCCATGATTTAAGTCAGGCAAAAACCTTTTCCGAATCCACCAAATAAATCTCCGTAGCTAGTAAGAAGCTCATCCTACAACCTTTTGAAATTTTGTGATTTTTGAGATTCCGGAAAAGTGGCCGGAAAAGTCGAAAAATATTTTTTTCCGTTTTGAAGCTCTTAAAAAGGTCCATTTAATCGGAAATTTTCCGCTGATTACGAATACGCCCGAGTTTTTGCCGAAAGTGCAAAATTAGATTGGGAAAAAGCGAAAAACCTTTAAAGAATATTTTTTCGAGATTTTTCCCTGAAAATGGAGATTTCAATGCGAATTAAATTGTGGATTTATCATCAAGGTATAAAAATACATCGACATGAACCTAAGATACGTCACTAAACGTCTAAATATAATAATTATTCCCAGGCTAATCCCACTGAACGAGCATTCTTGATTGGCTGCTTTTCAAAATTAATAACGCTCAACCTATAATCATTCAGTTTTGTCCTTTTGAAGTAAAACTTAAAAAATCCTAAAAACTAAATTACTCAAAATGACGATTAGCACAGTTCCCTACAGCAGAAAGATCTCTATTTAATAAATACACATAAACACTTTTTCAAAACGTAACAAAAATCGTTGTAACGCGGAAAAAAATATAAAAATACTACGAACTTATTTCTCAACCTGATGCATATTTGTAAAACGTGGATATAAAATACGGAGGCTCCGAGTCGTTGATTGGATTCGAAAAAGGGAGACTCCGAACGAGTTCATTGTGTTCCCGTATGTGCGTAAGTTCAGTACTGAGTTCCCAGCTGAAAATTCTATACGAGTCGCTTGTATAGAAATTTTGTTGAACGACGAGTCGTAATATCCGTATGGAAAGGGGATCTCGTACGTGCCCGAGCACGCGGAAGCACTTGGCCGTCGTAACACCTCGGTTACGCACGCGTTCCTCTGTTTCCCGCTACGTCTCATCGACATACCCGAGCATACAGTTGAGCGAATTAAACACGCGCAAACGGTTTCGAATGACGTTTCTCCACGTCGAAACTCCAACTCTCCTACTGCGGTATCTTCTCCATCTCTCTATTACTCTCTCTGCCTTCAAACCCTACATTTCGAATACCTACAAAAGGTAAGGATAACAAAACTACCCTCCAACCCTTCATCTCTTCAAAACACCTTGTTAGCTCGTTCGTTATTACGTATTTGAACCATATTCATTTTATAAAAACCCACGTTGAAGTTTTATTTGAATACCCTTGGAAATCATTGTGAATTATTGAAGAACATCGCTCTTTTGTTGCCAAGTTCAATGAAGTTGCAGCGTTTTTTGCACCCTTAAAGCAGTACTGTCCAACAAAAATTTTATCAATTTTGAGAAAATAAGGTTTAAAAATATTCGAGAAAAAAAATGTTTAAAAATATATATATATATATATATATAAATATATCTATATGAAGCACGAGATGAAGAAGTGTAAAGATATTGGCGTATATTACAAAAAGCAGTCTAATTTAATGGAAAAACTTCAACTATCAGAAAGCTCTGTGGATCACTGTTTGTTGATCGTATTTTTCGAGGACGAAAAGTCAACGAGTCCTGAATGAACGGTCTACGTATGTCAAGAGTCACTCTTCCCCGGTTCACTCGAAGTGTTTCGTAGCAGCGTTTTTTTTTTTTTTTTTTTTTGTCTACCATTCGATACAAAAAAAGAGTGTAAATACACTCTAGCGTTCATCTCGGTCGAAACTTTCACTGTGACTGACCGGACCGGTCGACGGTCCATTCGTTGCTCCGGGATTTTTTTGAGCAACCTCCGGAAACGTTTAAATCTCATGGACATTCCCTCCCCCTTAACCGTCCCTCGATTATTCGCAACATTTTCCATGACATTTTTTTTTATCCTCTTTTCTGTGTTTTTTTTCGACATTTACAAGTACACTTTTGTGACGAGCGTTCAAGCATGGCTGTGAGAGGGTTACCATTTTGCCTCGTTTTAAATGTTGTTGCACTTTTTATTTTTATATTTTTTTTTTACTTTCCGGGATTTTTGCAGCGACACAATTTTGCACTAAACGCACTCGTACAATTACCGTTTGGCGATGGTCTTTCTTTGTCTCTCTCTCTCTCTCTCTCTCTGTTTCTTTCTCTCTCTCGTTTGACTTTTATCGTCTGCTACAACATAGTCGCGGATGCTTCTCGAATGCAGCCAACGATTGTGCACGGAATTAATTCGTGGCTTTGAAAATGAAACGGTTATCGCGAGTCGTCCAAGATATTCTTTTCTAATATGATAGGGCGATCGATGAATAATGCAAACGAAATTATGAAAAATTCGATTTTCCAGAATACAATTCGGACAATAAGAGAATCGGATACCAAAGCGGGAAAAAAACATTCGGGAACTAGATAAAAGCTTCATTTAATGATAATTGTTCCAAAAGAAATAATTATTCGGAAAAAATCGATGATTTTCAGAAATGAACTTGACATGAAAAAAGCTTTAATTTTTCGGAAGTAATATCGTTAATTTTTTATAAAGAAATCATTAATTTATCGAAAAAAATTAATCGTAAAAATTCGTTAATTTAAAAAAAAACAAAATTTATAGACAAAAATAAAACATAAAATTGTTAATTTTTCGATTAAAAAAATTATTTATTCTTTGCAAACAATCCTCAATTGTTCGGACAAAAATGGTTCATTTTTCGAAAAAAGAAAACCAATAACTTTTCGGGAAAAGGTCGATAATTTTTCGTATTAAAAAAATATCGAAAAACACCGATAATATTTCGAAAAAAAATTGTTAATATTTCGACGAAAAATTAAACGGAAAAAGTTTATAATTTTTCGAAGAATAATATAAACCAAGAAAAATCGATAATTTTTTGTGAGCAAGCTTGGTCCGTTTTATTTCGAAGAAAAGCTGCAGGTCCGAGATGGAGAGGTAGGGGGGGTTAGGGTAGAGAGAAGGACGATGAAAAGCACGGCCTGGTGCTTCGCTCGATGCTTGTACTCTCACTCCCAAAGGTTTCCACGTACCGTTGCTCGAGCTTTCCCACTCCCACGAATACGAGGATGCGCCCGCCGGAACCGGAGAAAAATTGAGAGAGAAGTGGAATTGAAGTTCGTCGATGCAAGCGGAAATCTCCAAACGTACGAGCTTTTGGCGCGCACTCATCGACGACGGAAGCGCGGAAGGGTTGAAAGAGGCACCCCGGTGAGGGCCGATTGCCGAGCAAAAAACTTTTCTTCTATTTTTTCGTTTTTTTTTGTATATATTTATTTATTCCTTTCATTTTTTTCCTTTTTCCACTGAATGAATTCCCATTGAGGCAATGCTTTTGCGAGCAGTACAAAATTTGCATTCGATCATTTGACGTAATCGAATCGATTCCGCTGGAAAATCGACGATACAGACAATTATTCAGACCCCGCGACCTTACGTCCGTCAACCGCTGCGATTTTTTTTAGTTTGTACTTGATTGTATAGTTCTCCTAGATTTTTTAGCTTTGCTTGATAATTTTTTAATTATTTGATTATTTTATCGATTTTTTTGTTTTGATTAGTGTTTTAGTTATACTCGATTCTTCGGTTTTATTTAATTGTTGTGTTTTAATTGATTTTTCGATTTCATTTGATTTCTTAGTTTACTCGATTTTTTTATGTAGGTATTTGATTTTTTTATTTACTTGGTTTAATGGTTTTACTTTATTTTTTGGTTTCGTTTAATTTCCTAGTATATCTGAATTATTTGGTTTATCTTCATGTTCTGTTTTACTGTATTTTTAGACGGTACTTGATCTTTTGGTTTTTAATTCATTTTCTAAATTCTTAATTTTTCGGAAATACTTAATATTTGATTTTACCCGATTATTTCGTTTTACTTGATTTTCCGGTTTAGCTTGATGTTTTTATTGGCTTGATTGTTTAGCTTCCTATAGTTTCTTGGTTTTATCACTTTATTGTTTACCTTTATTTGATTTTTCCGATATTACTTGATTCGTTAGTTTTACTTTCTCAAATTGCACGACATTACGATGGTGGTCGATTTTTGGTTCGTTATTAAATCTCATTATTAAGATGGCGAGGATGGAGGAATTAAAAATGAAAATTTGCCGGGGATCCGGATTTTCAGTGAAGGCGAAAGAACGAAAAGTAAATCAGGACGACGTCGACGAGGAATTGCGTTTTGCGAATCAATCGATTCTTCATCAAATATAAAAAAGATACGAATGAGGAAGCGTGTGTACATTGAGTTTCGAAAGAGAACGGAATATAGATTTATTTCGTGAGTCAACTGGCCAGGGAGAAGAGGTTCGTGTATATTAAATGAAAGGAGAAGAAAGAGGAAAAAAAAAGGTCGTCGAGGAGTGATCGAGGAATTTGGACGGTTTCGAGCAGCCCTTACTTCCTCATTCGCCTTGGCATCGTTGTTTCTTCTTTTACCGACGAGCACGGGTAACGAGTATTTGCCAAAGCTCTCTCGTCCCTGAACTCGACCGCGTTCGGAACGGCAATGCGACACGGAAAGTACGATAGAGGCCACGACAACCTGCGGGGCCGATAAAAACAAAAAAAGAAAAAAAGCTCGTACGTGTTCCCCCTTCTCCACGTTTTTCTTCTTATCGTCGAACCAACCTCAATCGCGAATCGTATTCCGTTATTTAATTCATTTTTTCGCTACAACGATTTAGCCCGGAAAAGCCACGTATATTTTTTCCAATAGTCGATTTTTACGATAGGGTAAAAAATAAACAAAAGTTAACGTTAATTGTTTGAAAAGTAATCAATATACAAAAGTACACGTACACGTATTTTTTCGTTAAAATTGTTCATTATTCGGGAGGTAATAAAATGAAAAGAAGGGAATGTTAAATAATAAAATAATCGACGAGCCACGTATATTTATACATACTCAAATAGTCGATTTTTAATACATACTCAAATAGTCGATTTTTAGGATAGGCTGAAGAATAAATAAAAGTTAACGTTAATTGTTTAAAAACTTAAGCAATAAATAAAAGCTTACTTAATAAACAAAAGTCCACGTATCTTTTTCGTTAAAATTGTTCACTATTCAGGAGGTAATAAAATGAAAAGAAGGGAATGTTAAATAATAAAATAATCGACGAGCCACGTATATTTATACATACTCAAATAGTCGATTTTTACGATAGGCAAAAGTTAACGTTAATTATTTAAAAAATTAAACAAGAAGCAAAAGCTAACTTAATAAACAAAAGTACACGTATCTTTTTCGTTCCAATTTTCTATTATTAGGGACGTAATAAAATGAAAAGAAGGGAATGTCACCAATATTTACTTCATTTATTTGTATTAATTAATTAAATAATTTATCTTATTTTATTTTATTTGATTTATCACTTTTTATGGATCGTTAAAAATACTTACTTTATTAATTTTTATTAATTCCGGAGGAAGCACGTTGCAAAATAATAAAACAGGGCATGTTTCTTTGGGTTTAAGGGGGGTCCACAACTTTTTTTTTTGTTCAAAGGAATAACCATGTCCGTATGATTGAATCAAAACCTCCTCGCGGTTTCTCGTCCTCGAGATGTCTCCTACTTACGCGAAACTCGATCTCGTCGATTCCTTTTTTTGATTCGTCCTTTTTTTTTTCGCAACAAACCACGATAGATTTACCAGGGATTCGATCAGTTTTTACTCACTTCCCGACGAGTACCTACTCTCGAGTTCTATTCTCGTTTTCATGCCAAACGTGGCCCGAATTTTCCATCAATTTTATTTACGAGAAATGACAAGGTCGTTCGGCTATCACTATTGAATCGAACTGTATATCAAGTTGAGTCACCTATCGAGCCATGTTGATTCTGGTGCCTAGAAGACGATTTTATTTTTTTTAAACGTTTTTTAGAAGGTTTCGCACGCAGTTTTGAGTGTCGTAGACCTCTTACCTAAATACATGCATATATTGTGGTAATGTGATTAATGGCTGCGTCTGGCCCGACGGAGATAACGACGGCGACGACGGTGACGACGAAGGCGATGAAGAGGAGTGAATAAGCTCTCCGAGGTTTTCCAAACGCAAATTGTGTTATAGTGGTGTGTGTGTGTGTATATATATATATGTCTATATATATATATAATATGACATAAGAAAGTTATAAACTTTCCCTTAGATTACTTTGCATCTCGTAGAGCTTGCATTCCGCACTCCATTTATAATAATAATTATTATAACAAGAACAATTATATCAATCACCATTATTATTATTACTATTGTGATGGAAACATTTTTCGTTCCATTTTTCCTCGTATTTTCGTCTCGCTCAATTTTTTTTTTAATCCTGAAGCGATATAAATAAAAACTGTTGTTCTTTTCAATCTGATTTGTCTGATCCATTTTTATGGTTTTAAAATTGTATTTGTTGAATCGATCTTTATGGTTTTTTAATTTTTCCAATCGATTTTCATGGTTTTTCAAATTGAATTTGTAGAATCGATTTTTATTGTTTTTTAATGTTATTTGTCAAATTGATTTTTATAGTTTTGTTTTAGTTAATTTGTCGAATTGATTTGAATATTATATTATGATCGTCTCTTTTCAAAAATACACAAATATTCTCGACGAAAAAATGCCCGAGATTATTTATAGTTTGATTCATTTTTAATTGACAAACGAACGAACAATAAAGCTCCGATTTTCAATAATTATAACGACATCTATTGTTTGCAACCAGACCATTGTCATCAAATTCGCATGCGTTTTCTTCTCGTTTCTTAATTTCGAGGAAATTCTCGGAAAGAATATTGGAAAATAATACGACGATGAAAAGATGAGGAGGAACGGAGGAAAATGAGGTACAAAAAGTAAATGCGATTCCAAAGAGAGACATTTGCACGTTGCTCCCACGAGTTCTTTTATTTCGTTCGTTGCCCGTATCGCTCCTCGTCCTCCCGTTTTCAGCGCGAGAAAATTTCCGTAATTATTTTTATATCTCCAGCCCGAATCAAAGGGAGGTTCTCCCGTATAATTATAACGATTCGCGTTCGTTCCGGGTACCACCGATGAATACGCGACGGAAATAAAGAAACCGCGAGGGAGGATAAATGAATAAAGTGTCTATTCACACATACACAAACCCAAACACACGTGTATGACGTTGCATCGGCAAACCCCGAGGGGGAATCGCGCAGCGTCGAATCTACGTATACATTAAATATATACGTATTTTCTTGTATCTCGCTGTGCAATTCTTTTCTATTAATTTTATCTTTTCATCCAAGTACCGCAACGGGATTTTCCCTTCCGCCCTCGCAATGTAAAGGACCAAACTTTTTCACTCCCTTATTTATCTCCGTACACGAGGACAAAAGTTAAATACAGCAACCTCACTTCGATAAACCTTAAAAATCGAATTCTGACAGAAATCTAATTTTTTGTTTTTGCATTTGTAAAATGTTAATTTTAAAAAGTCATAAGAACCCTTCAATTTCAGTTTCGTTAATATATTAATCTTATTACAATAATAATATTAATAAAAAATTCTTATTTTTCATATAATTTGTAATATATTGTCATTATTTTAATTTCATTTTTATTCCTTCATATTTTTATCATTTCATATTTTTATAGTTATTTTTATTGTAATTTCATATCATTTTTATCAATGTTACAATTTTCATTATAATATTAATAGAAAATTTGTAAGTAAATAAAGAAGTTAAATTTGACAATTGAATTATTCTAGTCGATCATTTCGAATTCGATAATTCAAAATTTAAATAATTAATCAATTGTATTCAATTTTCATGTACCATATATTTATTTTATTATTTTTTATTGCATTTACTACATTTATTTATTGATTACATCGTTTTCAATAAAAATTCTTCTATAAAAACTAACCTTCTGCTTTCGTATACCTTCGTGTCCCGTCGTTTAAAGCCATTTGGATATTTTCATCGAAAAACAACAATCAGACGCGATCTAAGGTCGCGGGGAGGGGCGGGTAGAGGGAGGCTTTCTTCGATGAAACTTCTCGATCCAGGTCGTCTTGATATGAAAATACTCGTACGCATCGAATGTTCATTCGTGTATGTCTGTGTTTATACACGTGTGCGTGATGAGACATACGTGACGGGTTATAAGCGACCGTGGGCCATATCGACGAGCCACTGCTACCACAATCGGCGTCATCACATCGGACTCATTCGCAAGTTCAGTTTTTTATTCCTGCACAGCTGACGTATGCAGGGCGATACACGAGACTACACGCAACTACGGATAGCGGCATTGATATTGTTTGTTATTATTCTTCGAATAATTAATATTATTTATGATTATCATTATAATTAATAAATTATATCAACATAATAATAATTATCATAATAAATAATATTATTCATTATTATTTATAAATTTTTGCACCCTCTCTATTCCGTTTTTTAGGGAGGAAGAATTTCGAAAAATCATTTCCTAGTCAGTGTCAACATCGGAACTCTCCAATTGACAGAGAGTTCCGACGTCTAATAATTAATATTATTATTATTATTAATAATAATAATAATTAATAATAAATTATATTAACATAATAATAATTATCATAGTAAATAATATTATTCATTATTATCGATGAATTCTCGCACCTTCACTATTCCGATTTTTACAAAAAAAAAGAATTTCGAAAAACCGTTTTCTAATCAGTGTCTACATCGGAACACCAAACATGACGTTACCACTCGTGGTTTAGGTTTGTCGATGATGAAAAAGTCGGTGAGGACTTGTTCTTTTACACGTAGGTGTAAATATCTAGAAAGTGGGAGGGGATGAAGTTCCTCGAAGTTCGAAGTAAGAACCAAGAGAGATCGGGAGTTGCGGAACTCTCCCAATCGTTCTGGGTTTGTTTGGGTTCGAGGGAACGGGAGGAGGGGACCAGGAACAACAAAAGAGAAGAGAGAATGGAAGGGACGGGCGTGTCCTTGCATTCAAGGAATTCAAGCTGTCCCATGGCTGGTGGATATAAGGACAAAGGGTTTCCCCACCCTTTGTGCATTGTTCCATTTCGTTGTTCCATATTCTTCAAAGCACCATAGAAATCAACGAGGCCTGATTAACGGCAGTTTTGATTTTTCGGTCTAAACGTGTTTCTGACGATTGCCAATGATACCAGGATAATCAACAGCCTCAAAGCCCATCCATCCGGTTCCGAAAAGGCACCAAGGTGACCCCTAGCATAACCGTTTGTTTTTTTTGTACTTTTCAGGCGAGCCTCGACCGTAATGGACGTCGAAGCGGCGTCGGTGACGGCAGCCCTCCTCGTCACGACCTCGCCCTCGACCTTGTCGACGATCTCGACCACCTCGACCACCACCGAACCCCCACCTTCTCTCCGAGTCGATCTCGATGAAAACTACACGGACTCCGCGGAGAACGAGGCTAAATCGGTATTGCGGAAATTGAGGGAGGACGAACTGACTCTGACGCCGAAACCGACACCGAGGTATCCACCTCCACCGAGGAAACCCAAGTTTCGCATACGACCACCTTATCTCATGATTTGCATCAGTATTATCGAGGTTTGTCCGTATTTTGTATTTTTTATTCGTTCCTTTGGTTTTTTTCTCTCGGTCTTTTTTAAAATTTTTTATTAGTTTTTATCAGTTCCTTGGCTTGGCTAAACTTAGTCAAAACAACAGAGTCTCGTAACTGAGTAAAAAGTATAAATTCATTCGTCAAGCACAGGTTGTGAAGTTGTGCGTAATCATCGTGGAAATAACAATCGAAATAATCGAAGTAATAACGCAGTAATAGGAGTAGAAACAGTAAAAAAAGATTAAATATATAATAATAATAATAATAATTTTGTTTAAAATTGAAAAAGAAATTCATTTATTGCAATTATAATATTATAGTATTGTAATCTATTAAAATGGAAATTAAAATATATTGTAATATACAAAGAAAATTATACAACATATTTAAAATTTATGCATAACAATAATAACAAAATAATAATCAAATAATAATAATTTCAAAAAAAAAATTGATCCTATCGCCGCCATAATGGAAGCGAGAACCATAATAAAAATGTAAAACAATAAAAAAAATTTTTAAAAAATACGAAAACCTTCTCAATGAACAAACAGTATGAATAATGATGAAATACAATGAAATAATCACGCAACACGAATAATAAGAATGGCGACATTAATAATGAAAATAACAATACAAAATAATAATAATAAGCATCTGCGATCGCAAGAAAGTTAAAAAATAAGTTAATACGAAGACTAGAAGTTGTATGAAGAAAATGGAAGATCGGGTAAGACGTAAGCGGAAATAGATGTTGCGGCCCGACAACCGGAAGGACGGGAGTACTACTCCGAAAGCACGAGAGCCCAAGTAGGATCGAGTATTTCTCGTGGATAAGAAACACGAGTTTGTGTCTGTGTATGTGTTCCCGGAGAAGACGCGTTTCTGCTATAATCCCCGCCGAAATACAGAAGCGCACAAAAGCCGAGGGCATCCGGAGGTTATCGGAGCTCCGATGCTCACCGAGAATTCAACGGACCTCGCTCCACGAAACGACACATCCAAGTTTCTTCGAAGATTTTGCCTTTCGCGAATCTCGAGACGTAAGGGTGATCCGCGTATACGGAAATCATGAGGATGACGTCACCGATCTGTGCTCGAAATCAACGAGCGTTTTATGCTCAACTCTTTTTCATCTGAGTAACGTTAAGAGACTTGCGGAAATATCATACAAAAATTCCAGATGCAAAATGCAAAAGAAAGTAAAAAGTAACTTAACTTGGCTCGTGTATACTGGGTCTTTAACCCTTTATGGTGCAAAGTCGTTAAATTTGTTCATTTTATAGATACTAGGTGGCCAATAGTGTATTATTAACGGAAATAATAATTTTCAAAAAGTTATTAAAAATTAGATATTTATTATTTCAAAAAAACTATCTGTTGCAGAAATGCAAGATTACATCGAGTGTGCTATAAAATTAGCTTAAACTTAGGAAATATGAAATTTTTTAAAGCAGTTATTTTTGCTTATTATAGAACAAACTAATGTCACTTTTTTCAAATATCACTATTCCACTAAAAAATAACTTTTCGTAAACGAATTTATTCGCGAAACAGGTTTGTTCTTGTACGTCACTTCAATGAAACAAGTGCCAATAAAATAAAAGTGAAATAAAAGTGAAAAAAATAAAAGTGAAATAAATACAAGTGCCACCATCTAGTAAGCTCGTTTGGTACTAAATCGATAGAATGCTATGTTGCCGATGTACAATATCGAGTAAAGTCGGTCTATCATCATTTACTATGTTGTTAGTTCTATTTGAATGGTACGTTGCAGAAGTACAACATGGTTCCATAAAGGGTTAAAACAGTCAAAATTTGAAATTCTAATTTCTCTCCTCTGTTTTTAATTTTCTTCAATTTTCACTAACAATGGTTTTCAACTTTTGAGTTTGGTAGCTGTTGGCCCAAGTATGGACACTTGGCCTAGCCAAGTCATAATTTGAAAAAATCTACAACATGGCAAATTCTAAATCGCCTGAGGTTGGACTTCAACCACTTTTTCTCAAGAGAGAGAGAGAAACGGAGAGAGATTTGATTTGATTTATTGTAATGCGCTAGGACAAATGTGTTCTCGGAGAGAGAGAGAGAGAGAGAGAGAGAGAGAGAGAGAGAGACAGACAGAGAGAAAATGGGAGGAGGGTGGAGAAAGAGAACGAGAAAGAGAGGGCGCGAATTGAATAGAGAAACGGTACGGTCCCTCGGTTATGTACGTCACAACGGATAAACAATATAACGTATACCTACGTACGTGTGTACGTTACGTGAGCTTTCCGGTGAGTTCGCCATAATATAATTAACAAAGGAGAGCGGCAAGACTACCGCCGTATCTCAAATGAATATATACATGTATATATATAAACGAGTGCACGACAAAAGCTTTGTTCATCGTGCGGTGGCCGCGGAGTGAAAAATTTCGGCGGCCGGGTACGACACACGAGACGCCGTTCCGCACCGAGAGAAAACAAGTCGGATGGAAACGACGGAAACGCTGCTCTCCGGTTCTCCATTCGCCCGGTTGTCGCGAAACCCTCTGCTTCCCTTCTCGCACCTACTTCGCGTCTTTTCAACTCGTATCGATGTTCCCGCTATCAAAGTATTTCTCGCTCGCGTTTACCATGCACAGTGGTGTCCCGTTGATCCTCCTGTTTTCAACGGAAAGGACTCCAGATAGCACCGGAAATGGATCCCGTAGTCTCGGTACCATTCGGAAACTCGTGGCCCAAGTGAGGCCAGCTTCCTCTTTGTGGACGTTTCCTCGTATATACCCCAAGCGTATAACCGGAAATCGACCATGTCGGAATCGCAGATTCGCTTTATCTCGCCATTGATATCCCTTGATACGATTATGTATAATTTTTTTTGGCAATTTTTGTATTTTTGCATTTTGATGGAGGGTGATGATGAAGAACAGCCGAGTAGGTTCTTTGATGCAATTTTCGTAGTTTTGCAGTTTGATGAAGGGATTCCTTGATGGAGAATAGCCGAGCAGGTTCGTTGATGAAGAAGCGTTGGTAATAAACGTGCTCAATTATTATTATGAAAAATGAAGTACTGAAATAGCAATCAGCTTGACTCAAGTGGTCTTACCAACCACCGTTTCATAAAGCAGGTCCCGATAAAAAATAAGAACGTCGTTTGTTTAACGTAAAATTAATTTTACGTTAAAATTGTTTTATTAGTTTTTAACTAATTTTACTGAATTGCTATATTACGGTATAAAAAAAAATCAATTTTGTTTCTAATGAGAAAGTTCATGCAGGTGCTATCTTAAGAGTATTTTTCAAACACACACGATGTGAATTTCGAAATAATAGACGCGAATAAGTATAAAAATTGACGACACGATTGATAAACGTATTTGCAGTGTGACGTACAAACAACGATGAAAACATCCAACCTATCGATATTACCGCGATAATCGGGCTCCGATTTCATCGAACGATGAAAGCCGCGAGAATATTTTTCAATTTCCAATGACATTCAATTTATTTTGAATTTTCATTTTATCGAGGAATCGACGGTAGAATGTGGAATTCGAGGAGGAACGATAACGCGAAATGAGGAGTTATGGACGGGAGTTAAACGAGTGTACGAAAGGGCGAAAAGTCCTGATATTATTCATAGACCCTGTATTCGTCGCGAATGGTCCCGGAAGGACTTCGACCCTCGTTAAACGTGTCGTTACGTGTTTTCGCGACCCTTAAACGCGACCCCAAATTCTTCCACTTGTGCCACGTATTATAACGTATATACGAATTCTTCAAACGTGTTACGCGTTTCACGCACGAATCCAACGTCGATCAACCCCAAGCACCTTTGTTGAGACCCCGAGCGATGAATTTTCATCAGTTTTCATGGCCCGATGATGAATCAACTCCAGGGCTTGAAGAAACACGAGACACCATCCGCCCCCTCGGCATTCGACTCGCAGCCCTTTCCACCCTCATATTCGTCCGTCATTTGTCTCGGGGAATCCCTAGGAATGCTCCGGGTTTCAATGAGTTTCCGTACTGGCTAAAAAGAAGTCTGGAATCGAGAAGAGAGGGGCCCGGAAGGGCTGCAGTTGCAAGGCTCGTTACTCGTAAAAAGGGCAGTCTTGGTTGTGCCCATTGATTTTTTTTAACCCCTCGTATCGTCTACCATTCTCTCCAAAGAGTTTTACCTATCATCGTCATCGATGAAGCGCTCGAAAGTCAGCTTTCGTAGATTCCATCTTTATTCAACGAAACGAATGATAATATTTCAATTGATGGTAATTCGGAATAGCACGGTATTATGAAAACTGGAAGTAACATCTAGACTATATGGGAACTAAAGAAAGCGTCACTTCGCGTTCATACGGTTCGCCTGATTAAAAAATGATTAAAATGGTTTATAAGAATAATTATAGGTCTCGTTTTGGCTAATAAGTCAATCGCGCAATTATAATAACCTAGCTAATTAAGTTAACCCTCTATAACTCAAGAACATGGATTTTTTATTTTTTGTGGTTTACGGGTAATTAAAACAAAATAAGAATATACGTGTTTCATAGTTTTTCATTT
>JAPYZJ010001996.1:0-23373 GCA_030522765.1 Ophioninae sp. B BG-2022a
ATCGCATAGAAGAAGCCTA
Organism: Ophioninae sp. B BG-2022a; assembly: GCA_030522765.1. Classification (NCBI taxonomy): domain Eukaryota; kingdom Metazoa; phylum Arthropoda; class Insecta; order Hymenoptera; family Ichneumonidae; species Ophioninae sp. B BG-2022a. The sequence goes on from JAPYZJ010001996.1 coordinate 20, forward strand.
CTCTACGACCTTTTGAAATATCGTGATTTCTGAGATTCTGGAAAAGTGGCCAGGGAAGACGAAATTTTTTTTTTCCGTTTCAAAACTACCAAAAGGGTCTATTTAATCGGAAATTTTCCGCTGATTACGAATATGCCCGAGTTTTTGCCGAAATTACAAAATTAGACTGAGAAAATGCAAAAAACTTTTCTAAAATATTTTTTCCACATTTTTCCCTAGAAGTCCCTAGAAATATAATAATTATTTCGTTTAAAGGACACGCCTGATTGGCTGCATTTAAAAATCAATAATAATTCAGGGGTTGATCCGGAAACCATACATGCTTATATCAATCGACTCAAAATTTCACCCCCAACCCCCCATTTCACGGAAGCGATTCCGTCGTGCGACACCCTGTATATATATATATATGTATAATTCAGAAGCTTAATAGCGTTTCTCGAGTTTTGTTTTATTAATGGCATCGCTTGATTGAGCAATCACGTGTACAACATTCGCGCTAACCTATACGCTCTCCATTCGCACGAAGTTTGCATCGTTGCTACGCGACGAAATTTACTTCTCTTTAATTGCCCAATTATTGCTTTGTCGATTTAGGTAGTGTAAAAATTGCACAACCGCATTTAAGTATTCTCATTACGTATTTATAATCGCGATTCGCTAAATAAAAGACTATGGGTATTATGAAAATTATTAAAAATTGATTGAAATTTAAAAATTATTAAATTTAAATTAAATTAAATTCAAGTTAAATTTTAATTTTAATTAAATGAAAAAATTATTCAAAATTGATTAAAAAATATGTTTTTTTAATTAACTTTTTATTTAAAGCTGGGAAAAAAATTAGTTTCAATTAAAAGGGCTTCGAGGGTCAATAGCTACACGTACACACATATACACGGAATATTGCGAGACGAGCGCCTCCACGGAATTTGCCAGAACTAATCTTCACAAATTGTCATGCTTTTTGCCATGCTTGTTAAAAAAATAAGGTAACTTTCAAATTTCGAGCAAAAATCAAAGGGACTGAAAGGAAATGTTTGAATTATTAATTATTGCAACTAAAGAAATAGAAAAATAAAAAAACGACGAAAAATCGTTTTATTCGAAGCATGGAAATTCCAGCGTCGTATACAAGTCGCCAACATTTCTCACATCCCGAGAAACTTATTAATACGTGCACCGACCAGACTCGTTTCGATTCTGCCTCCGTATTTTCCACGCAATCAACGCATATATTCTGTATGCTATTTCTTTTTCGTTTTTCTATTTTTTTGCAAAAAATTTTTCTCCGCAACTCGCGCATATTCGCTTCAATGAAAGGACTCAAGGACCTCGAGCGAGTGATGGTAAAAATGACACATTAATTCACGAGCTTTATGTTACGCAGCGCCACGACGCCTTCGGGTATCGACAAGAAAATAAAAATCAAAAAAATCAAATAACGAAGAAAAAAAAATTATCGATTGAAGAATTTAGGTCTTTAGGAGAGAAATTTTGCAACGGAAAGGGGACTCATATCCGAGACGAGTTGCATGCTCGAAATTGCGTTCATCTCAGCCTGATGGCAGCTTCATTGTGGAACCTCATTTTTTTTTTATTTCTCTTCTTTTTTTCTATTTTTTTTTTTTTTTTTGATTACGTAAAAGAGGGGTCAGGATCCTCTCGCGGACATCTAGGCAACGCGTGGTTCGCGAAAACGAAAGTAGTCCGTTTTCATAGTTGGCGCAACGAACACAGGATCGAAGAAACGATCTTACATAAAAATAGTAAGCGATCCTCCGAAACGATTAATCCTCGCTTAAATGTCAGTTAGGATCACTCCAAGCCCGTTATTTTGAAAGATCGAAAATTTCCGTCAGCATCCACATCGATGAGCCGGGACGAAACTTTTTTTTTTCGTCCCGTCACTTCGACCTGGGCTTTGAAGAGCACGCACTCTGGTGGATGATCGATCGTTTTTTGCCACTTTTTATTTTTTTTGCTTTTTTAAAGTGGAAGACATACTGGTCCGAGAAATTGATGAAAAGAACAGGAAACTTGATCCATTTTTTTTACTGTTTTTTGAAATGCTGTGACTGCTGAAAAATGGTCTCCACAAAATTAAAAAAAATATCTTTTGAAGCTCCAATTTTAGAATATTGAATTTAAAAATCTTTAATTTCAAAATATCTTATTCCAAAATATTGAATTTCAAAATATAGGTTTAAAAAATGTTGAATTTCAGAACATTAAATTTTAAGATTTTTAATTCCAAAATATCGAATGTAAAAATATTTAATTAAAAATTTTTTAATTCCAAAATGTTCTATTTCAAAATATTGGATTTAAAAATGTTCAATTCCAAGATATTGAATTTCGAAATATTAAATTAAAAATTTTTTGAATTCAAAATAGTTTCGTCATAAACGATTTTCGGAAATTAAAGTTTCTGATTGTTTGGGTTTGTTAAAATTTGGAAACAACTCGGAACCTCAACTGTGAAATAGAACCGACTTGACTCAACAATTATTGGGCCCCTTTTCCAATTAATACCGAGAACGCAAATTGCCCGTCCAAGCCACACGTTCGCTTACACATATGTGTAACACGTGATCTATGACAGGATAGAAAAAAGAAGTAAGTCATATTTCGCAAGCGTTCAGATACGAACGATAGAGGCAAAAAAATGAAAAACGATACTTTCGATAATATTCACGATAAATAATTTCACTCGAGCTGTAAGATACTAAGTGGACACGAGTTTGTTAAAGAATAAGTAGACCTGATTGTAAAATAGTAAGTATATTGCAAAATACTTAGGAGAATACAAAATGAAATAAAAAATAAAAAAAAGCAAACAAATAAAAAATGCTAAACGACGCTTAATTTCAGTTTAATTATAAGATTGAATTATTGGATACGCGATCGTTCAAGAATAAACATAGCGAAATGCTAAATAGATTGCACAATATTCAAGTAAATATGGATATGTGTACTAAATTAATATATTCAATTTACAATATTGCAATGCATTGAGAATACATTGAAAATAGTAATTATTTATTACATTCACGTTTGTATAGTTATTGGCTCGTAAGGTCGCTGCTATGTTCATCGGAGAAAAATAGGGGGTCCATCTATTCTGGCATGGATTTTTCTCAGTTTCCCCGAGCCCTCGATAACGTGTAGCTTTTTATGAGATCCTATATGAGCTCGACAGAAAAGTGTTTTTTTGTAAATAATAACTTTGGAAGTAAAAAATCGATGGTTATTTTGACATTTCGTTTTCCTCCTTCGGTAATAGAAAACATGGTGGGGGAAATGACAAGCTTCGTTCCGAAAAATAAGTTTATCTCTAGAGTCGATTTATTTTCAAAAAACACCAAACTTCCTGCTGAATTAATTTGCGATCTCGTAAAAAGCGACAGTTTATAGAAGGCATAGGGAAACTGTGGAAAACCCATGCCAGAATAGATGGACCCCCTATTTTTCTAAAATCGGAATTTCACTGTAGCTTCAAACTTACCACTGTCACTGGATGTCCTCGGACAGTGCAATCCTTTTTTGAGGACAGTGATTTCGTAATATCGACCAGTCGGTAAAAACGTGTTTGTTTATCCGTAATTGGATAACCGGAGGCTGCGGTGACTCTCGAATATCTGGTGTAGCACGACGACCCCCAGTCGAGGTTGCAATCGAACCCTTCTTCCTCCTACCTGAGCCAAGACCACTAACAACTTTTTCCCACGATATATTTTTCCTCGTGTTTGGGTTTGTTTGGGTTGGTCGTCGATCCAACCGTTTATACGTCAAAACACATTCACTACACCGGTCGCTAATGAAGATTAGTTATTAGCACAAAATATTGGCAATTGGCACGAAACATTAGCGATTAGCACAAATTTTTCGATTTCGAGGAAAAACGAATGGACGTGAGAATAAAATGGACGAAGCAAAGGTGTGGCTCGAACTTTGATGGTTAACGATCCGGACGCGAATAACGATCGGCACTGTCTCGTAACAGCCACGATGTCAAACGGATGCGCGCGAAAGAAAGTTGTCCACACTGGCCAATTTCCCCGCTAGAGTCTACCGGTCAAATGTTAACACACGTAATCCAAACCTCTCGACGGACCTGTCTCTCGGAATGGGAGCGAATAAAATCCTGATTGATGGACTCCGAATCCACAGGTAAACGTATTTTATCATGCCAGTAACATTGTAATCACTTCCTTTAAATTTCGTAACTCATCAGCCGCTTATTTTACGACGATACACAAAATACATTTTTTGTAGGGAATTCAATGGTCTACAAAAAAGGTCTCTTATCATTTTGGAATAAACCTACTCGATTAAAAGTTATTCAAGGTCAAAGTTTATGTTACAGGAAATTTCAAATTTTTTCAATCCGACCTTTTTGTAGATCATATTATTATGTATAAATTAAAAATCAATTCAACTTACGACGTAATCACGAAAATAAAATAAAATTTTGTAAACACAATAAATATATTTTCAATGTTTTATTATTCATTGTTTGTTGTTATTTTCTTCTCTTTTTTATTTCGTAAATAGGATCAATTTAAATTTCACGATCAAATCCTGAAAGTTATGAGGAAATATTTCAATCCCTCTAGAAATCTGTGTCTAACGAAAGTCGTTATATAACGTTTTCAAATATTTGTGATTTCTCACACTTTTTGAATAATCTTAATCTTTGAATAAGTACGAATTCGATGATTTATACACGCTGAAAAATGTGGAGACAAATTTCTTTCGATACTAGGTTAGGCTGATTATCCAAGAATGTTTTGGGACTTTCATAATGCGAAATATCCACGAAACATCGACGTCGATCCGTTAGACTTTCCGGTTCGAAGCTTCACGGTTTTTCCCAGCTTTCTTTGAGTCTAGTGAGTGGTATTTGCGTAGAAGTACGTGACTATGAATTTGCTGGTCCACGCGTTGATCACGCAAGTTCCGTCCCTGGCAAGGTCATCCTGAAGCTGTCAAAATTACTGCGTGACCGAAATTCAAGTCAAATATCACGAGCGGTGACCACCGAAAGGTTCGAGAGAGAACGAATGTAGACAGAGAAAGAAACTGGCGCAACGATTGCGGTTGTTGCGTGTCTGGCATATAGCACGCGTGCAGGAAATGAGAAATTGTGCAAGATCGGCATCGTCGATCGATCGATCGAGCTCTTCGACGCCTCTAACGGTGAATCATAGGTGACCGATATTTTTTTTCCTTAGAGCCGGGTAGCTCGACTTGATGACCGGTTAAATGTGGGACAGTGTCCCGTACAGTGGGACAGTGTCCCATGTTGTGGGACACTACCGAATTGAACGGAAATAAAATGGGACAATGTCTGCGCCGCGGAACAATCAATTCGGACAGTGTCCCAAGTGTCCCACGATGTGGGACAGTAAAAAAAGTTTTCCGTTCATGATTCCTGAGTGTGGGAAGACTGGTTCGTGCACTGTCCCTGCTGTCCCACAATTTGGGACAGTCAAGAATATCCCTGTTTTACCATTCCTGAATGTAGGAAGACCGGTTTAGGCACTGTCCCGGCTGTCCCACGTGTCCCACGATTTGGGACAGTCAAGAAAATCCCTGTTTTACCATTCCTGAATGTAGGAAGACCGGTTCAGATACCGTCCAAGCTGTCCCACGCGATGGGACACCCATGTTGGACACTCCAAAATTAATTTTCCGTTTCTGCCGTGAATTCGTAACCACATGATTCATTGGCGATTATTCTTTCGTGAGTTATTGGTTATTTGTACAGATCTTTTTTTAAAACAATTGGCAATTATGAGGAGGAAGACGACCGACAGCGGGAGGGCCGATCGACGAGCCGGAGAATCCGTCACGAGGAAAGCGGATACAGCGTGAACAGCAAAGATTCCCTCCCCGCTATGTCGTTCTTTCCGCACTCGAGTGACGCGTGAGCTAACCAAAGTATGCATAGTCCTTTTACTTTCTCCGGCGGGAATAAAAAAAGAACGCGGACTTTGCCACGTATCTCGCCGTCTTTGTACGTTTCTCCGTTCACGGTATCCGTGTATGAGCAACACGAAACGATGGATTCGTGCCAATTTCGGAAACCCGGAACATTCTCGGCCACATTATTCCCAACGTCGTGCACGAATCAAATGCAAAAATTATTGTAATATCAATTTTTATATAATATAAAATTCGTTTTAATTTGAAGGGAAAAATTACACTTCTGACTTTGATAACTAATTACTTTGAAACTTATGGTCGTACAGAAAATTAAAGAGGAGTTATAGAAACTTCAAAGTATTCTCTGTGACACACAATTTTTATCTCCTCACCAAAAAATGTACCATTCGAAAAATTCGATTTAGAAGACGGTAAAAATCGATTTTTGCAATATTTCGTTTCAGTTGAGATAGCGTTGCTATTAATGAACAGATAAAGGACAATTTTCATTTTTTTATACTTCAGAATATTTAAAAAAACCCTGAGAATTTCAAAAGGTTGCGATCTTTTTTTACAGTGTTTTATATTTTCAAAATTGTTAATTTTCTAATAAATGAATTAAAGGAAACATTTTTATTTTTCAATGCATTTTTCAAGATATAATTCTTTTTCTTCAATCTATTTCTTATCACAAAAAAATGTTCATTATTTGTTATCATTTAATTGGTGTGCTCAAAGTGTGTTTGTATATAAATATATACATACTCGTATAAAGCCAGTCCAATTCGTCCTCCATATATCATTACGATTTTATAATATAATATCCCGGATTTTCCGCTTCGTTATAAACGTAAACACGTAAGAGGTGAAATAGCCGTAAAGATCTTTGAACTGTGTTCCGTCGCGAAATTATCCTTTTGCTCTCGTTCGTTACGTCACGTAAGAACCACGCACGTGATACTTTCCGACCACTGAATACATCCGATTGCATCCGCAATTTTCATTATTACAATTACGCAAAACTTTCTCCTCTATTGAAAAAAAAAGTGTCTCTCGTTAACTTGAAATATTGATCGTTCGAACGTTCCATGCTGAACGTCCATTTTTAACCTCCTAGAGTCGGAGGAGGTTCTCAATTTCATGCATATATATACATATATATAAACGTATATATTGTTACGAGTAATAATTGGATTAATTCCTATTTTTTAAATTGTTGATTATTAAGTAATTAAGAAATCTTCGTTATTTACTATTAAACAATTGTGATAGTCGATTCCATCATTATATTCTGGTATAAATAATCATTGAATTAATTATTAAGTGAAATAAGAACAATAATTCAATTGTTCAGAATAATTAATTTTCTATTCATGAAACAAATGATTAATTTAATGCAAATTGATTAATTAAATTTAATTCAGAATGAATTTAATTATTAATCAAATGCCTGGTAAAGTAATTAAAATAATATATTATTAAGAAATGTTAGCAATTGTAATAATCCGATTATACTGTACTTTTTAGTGCAATTCGTTAAGAAGTCGTCACCTATGAAACAACAATTGAACAAATTGTTCACTAAATTAAGAACATTTTTAATTTTTTATTGTACTTTTTTACGTTTTATTGTACTTTCTTTTTAATACGATTTTACATATTTTTTTCAAATTTTACCTAATTTTAATATTCATTTGTAAACTCTCTACGAAAAATTCGGAAAATACTAGCTTTAATCGGCCATTCGTATCGAAATATTCAATTTATGCATTTTATCATTTTTTGCAAAAAAAACTTGTTTTTGATCAGCGTTTGCAAGATAAAAGGAAAGCAAAAGAAAAGAAAGAAAAACGCGAGGGAGAGGGGAGAGGGGAGTCCACGAAGATTTGGCGAGATCGGTGACTCGGAACTTTCGCCACGAACGTAATATGCCCCTTTAAACGACCAGCTCTTTTGTAAAATAATATATTCCGGGATATAGAGTGGAGAAGAGGAGGGGGAGGGGGGGCTGCTGCTGCTACCTTCCTCTCGCGACACTTTTATTTTGCGTTATTTATATTCCCATTTCCCCCCTCGTCGGAGTCTCACACTATCACGATCCTGATTCGCCCGACTACTTTCGCAACTAAAGTTCAACTGTACGATCGCGTTGACTTTGCGTGTGGAATTATCAACCGGCCTCAAGTGAGCGTGCGTATGCACGATGATGTGAACAAAAAAAAAAAAGTGTCTTGCAATCACGACGAGACGTGTATAAAAAATTTTTATATGAAAATCGTGATTTTTGTTGATTTGCCAAAAATTCGATGACGCGTCGTCCATTTGTAACGCAATTTCTCATATTTCACATCTCGTGCATTTATTTTGAGGTTATGTATCGTTGCAAACGTTTGCACACCAAAAAACATTTTATTAATAATCACACATTCAATAATTTTTTTTTCATGAATTCATAATTAATTATTCTAAATAATTTATCGATTAATCTATTTAAAAAGTTATTTGTTAATTAGCAATAATTTTTAAAAACAGTATATTAAAAAGTTTAAAAAAAAAAGAAAAATGGGGGGTCCATCTATTCTGGCAAAGGTTTTACCCAGTTTCCCCCTGCCCTCGGCAAAAAGCAACGAAACGTAGAGACGTCTGAAGCATCTTACGCTTATATGTTGCGACTGACGAAACTAAACGAATCGTGTATACGACTCGAACGATTTAATTTATTTTAAGTGCAAGTGTACATATTTATGGTCACACGTCATTATGATGGTATACGATAACCCCCTCCAAACCACTTCTCATCACTACCAAACGAAACCACTAATGAAATGCAACTAGAAAGTTGGAGTCAGAATGATGGAGGGTCAAGGGTCAATACTGGCAAGACACGTAGCCTCATATGGATCGTTTCTCCTCCGCTAGTTCTTATGCAATCATCGAACATAGTGGTCGTACTGTACCATAATTTTTTGAATAAATTACATATATATATCCATTTTTATATTATTTATATATACATATATAAATATAAATAAATAATATTTAAATGGATATATATATGATTTATTAAAAAAGACAAAGAATTATTTTATTATTCATTTTTTTTTAATAAATTTCCATTATATATATAGGTATAACATATTAATATACATATCATGGAAATTTATTTTTTAAAAATGAATAATAAAATAATTTCTTGTCTTTTTTTATAAATTATATACTTTTAAATTTAACTTTTTTAGAATAATTAATATTTTTTAAATACTAATTTTAATGCTTTGAATTTTGAATAATTAGTTTAAAAATATTTAATAACTAAATATAAAGTTATAAGTGATTAATTTAATATGTATATATATATATACTTATATAGAGTTTTATTTGCATAACCTGGAATATAAGTTTTTTACAAACTGTGATTAATGTAATAATAAATAGTGGCGCAATCAAGATCGTTCGATAAAAAAATGAAAAAGTATTTGATACGATTAAAAAAAAATTATAAAAAATGACGAAAATGAATATTTCACACGTGGCTCATTTGTAAGCTCGTAAGTCAAAACGCGTACGTATTAATAATATCCACATTTTTGTCCGTCTCTCTTCATCTCCTCTTTTCTCATGAAGAATTCCTGAAGATTACTCGTCTCAGGACGTTGATAAAAACAGACAGTGTATCACCACATTCTGGAGCACGGTGATCCACTGCGATCGCGAATGCAGCGATTATGAAACGTTTCGCTAGTATTAACAATATTGCGATAATCGTTGTGTCCTTCTCGAATGATAAAAGAAAAAACGAGGTGATCGCGTTGAACGATGGGGACCTCATTTTGCAAACGCTTGCTTTTTTTTCATCTGCTGTAGATACACGTGTGTTTGACTGTGTCTTTCAAAATGGATTGGTCGAATTTTGGATTCGATGATCAATGGTCAGTTGAATGATCAATGGTCACTGATGGTCATCATTCTACCAGATCAGTCTACCCAATCAACAGTCAATTGGATCATTGATTTTTCTCAATCTACCAGAATGATCATTAATGGCCATTTGGATAATCGATGGTCATCAATCGATCAAAATGATGATGAATAGTCGTCCGTCTATCACCAATGATCATCAAAGGTCATCGATCTTTCAAAACGCTCATCAATGGCCATCGATCCATCAGAACGATCACCAATAGTCACCAATCTATCGTCAATGATCATCAATGGTCATCAATCCACCAGAATGATAATTGAATGGTCAATTGGATCAATGATATTTGTCATTCTACCAAAAAGGTACGCCATTAGGTAATCGATGCCATCATCCTCTTATACAGACTTTTACATTAGCCTGGAACTTTTATGATGGACACTGCCACAGATAATCCGGCAAAGAGGTTACTTCGAAAGTCAGACCCAAAAAGGAAGCATACTTCACTAATTTTTCATTTTACACATTATTTATTCAATCTCTTAGTTGCATAACAAAGAAAAAAAACAATTGAAAAAATATCTTAAAATGGCGGCAATATTGGGCTTCGAGGGAAAATGTTTTAGCGAGGAAAATCAAATTTCCCTCGGTTAATGTGGCTTTGAAGTTTCCTTATAACTTTTTATTCTGGAAAATCCAAATATTTTCTAAAATTTTGGATTTGCAGCGCAGAAGATTTTTGTCAAAATTTTTAGCTTAGTTCAGTCCTTGTAAATGAGTTTGCAAAATTCTCCTCGTTTACAAATGTCATGCTCAGCCACTTTCTTCAATGTACTCTCTGAACACATTTCGACGCTAATAAACTAGTTTTGTCTCATTTTTGAAAATTTATTTACTGAATTATCGAGAGGTCAGTGTTTCACTTAGCTGTATCCCTGAGCGGGTGGCCCGTATACGGGACGCGGGGGATCATCGGGCGCCGATGAGCCACCGATTATACCGAAGACGGCATTGATCACCGATGAGACCACTCCAATACCAGCGCCCAAAACATCCTTGATCGCTGATCCGATTAAAGCTATTGGATTTGGACTGCTCGCTGGCACTGCGTTCTGTACAAATCGCAAATTTCGATTTTTTGGGGAATTTCAGCTAAAAAAACCCTAGCTAAAGAAGCTGATCCCTAGAAGGTGCTGTATGGCTATAGAGGATTATAGGCTCTAGGGATGCGAAGTAACCTGGTTCGATGATTTGTAAAGTAATCAAAAATGAAATTTGGAACTTCCATGACTGAGAAATGACCAAAAAAGGACTCAACCAAACCCAAAAGTCGCCTGAGTCAGATTGGGTCGTTACTGGCTAGAAAAATGATACTCACATTTCCGTAAGGCAAGTAGCTCGAACCCCCATCGTTTGTGCCGGCTGGTAATGGACCCTGGACAAGAACGACTCGATCATTGTGCGAACGAGCAAGCAAACGCGAAAGCAACGAAAATAGTGGAAAAAAGAAACTGAAAATTAAAAGTGCGTGTTCAAGCGAACCGACCACAGCATGAAAATGTTGCACGTAATTGGTCGGTAGAGGCCTAGCCTGAGGGCTAACTGGAATATTGTGGGGCAACGTCGAGTAAGGTCTTTGGATCGTGTGATGGACAACTTTTTGTTGGACAGGTACGTTCCCAGCAACATGGATTGGTCTCTGTTGATGCTGCTGGGGTTGAAGCTGAAATGTTGATATTTCATCCTTCGTTGATTAAGTACACTTATTTTTAATAACAGATGAATTAACTTTCAACGATAGGTATGTTTAAAAATCAGTCCATACGTATTCGAAGCATGGTCTCACCCTACTGGTTTGGAAAGTTAATAGGGTCGGGAGTGAGTCCAGTAAACTGTGCGAAAACCCAAAACTTTTTTGCGAAGAAATATATTTTTTGATTGAAGCTAGGAATTCGGGTACTGAAGGTCAGGCCAGTGAAATTCTATGAGTAAATCCTCCTCAATCCTCACAAATATGGATTAAATGTATAAAAATCGCGATATCGCGATAACCAGTAGTCCGATGTAAAAATGTTGGGAATAAAAGTTGTTTGTAACAATAAAATACGTATAAAGTTATTCAACCTCTAACATCCTATTTTTGAAAATGAAGGCACAATAACGGTTTGAAATTTTCGATTTTCCTGAAAAGTGAGAACCATATGGATATACAGGATCCCCCTCTCTTTTCCAGTGGTGCTCATCTAGTGACTCAAGTAACTCTACAATGTGAATACACCAGTAAAAGACGTGCAAAAAAAACAAAACTATGCAGGAACATAGAAGAACTTATCCTGATTCTAAATGTATCGAAAGAAATTGCAAAATATGAATTATTCTTTTTTTTACGATTTTCGAAAATTATACTGTTTTTGCATTAACCCCGAATCTTCAAACCGTGTTTGTACCCGTATTTTCAAAGATAGACGATTGGACATCAGACGACTTTATACACATTTTATTATCCCAAAGAACTTTTGTTCGAAACATTTTTCAATCGGGCAATCGGTTATGGAGATATAACGTTTTTTTTAATACTTTCAACGCCTCTTTTTCAGGTTTGAGCAGGCATTTTACTTGAGCTACTTTCAGTTTCTAATTCCGCAATAGTAATTACAGTAATATAAATGTAGTAACTACAAGACCCGCATGATCGCATCCCCACCTCCCCTCACTAAACGAACGAAGGTTTTTTTCTAGATATATGAGACCGTGATTTGGAGTAACGATCGTTTCAACTGACCTGTACACCCGGAGCGTGGAAACTAGTGCTCGTTCCAGTATTGATACTGCCAGCTTGAAGGGGACCCTACAATTGACTCGTCGATCAAACTCCTCTCAGGAAACGCCGTGATGTTTTTGCGCACAAGAGCGTATTTATTTATTTACGTAAAAGACTTACGGGTGGGCCATAAGGTGCGGACGCGCGCGGAGGATTGTTTGCGCTGAGAGTACCGCTCAATCCTGCACTTGCCCCGGCTATGACACCAGAAAGAATCGCTCCCACGAGGGCACCCACGTCCAAACCTCCTGGCAAGCCAGGCTTCAGCTCCTAAATTGTCAAATTAAGGAGCGCGACGAAATGAAATAATTCATCGTTATCCAATCAACATCCGTGTCTAATCGAGTCATTCGTCTCACGTACTTTGCTCAGAGCGGCGATTATTCCGGCGACCAGGATTGAGAGTGGTGACATTCCCCCAGGATCGGTTGGCTTTTCTCGCAGTCGCCAAAATAACATGTTTATTTAATCATGATTAGTTTTATTGGAGATTGATTATTATTAATAATTAATTAACGATTTATTATCATTATTATTATTGTTGTAATTAATCAGTATTGATCAAATTAATTACATTTTCAATCCATTCGATATTGTGAAAGGTGATTTCATTTGATATTATTAAACGATAAACATTAATTAATATTATAAATAAAATTCACAAAATATACAAATTAATGTTTTTTTCTTTCATTAAACAGAATTGAAACAATAAATGTTAAAAATTAGTCTTTTTGAGTAGTCTCTTTAAGGGGGGTCGATTTTTTTTTAACAAACACTTTAAGGTTATCGAATTTTTTTAAAATAGACTCTTTAAGGGGGATCGAAAAAATTGTATCACCTGGACGAGTGGTCCCACAACGGCTGTTATCAAAGTCGCCAGGGAGGATCCATTACCCTGAGGTGGCTGTAATATTTTTCCCATTCGATGAGCTCACTCCCCAGTCCAAATTCAACCGATCAATAACTTTAATTAAAAACTACACGATCACGTACATTGCTGCTAGCTGTGAGAAGTGGCCCGACCAGGGGTCCCAAAACGGGCCCGATCAATGGAGCTATCAGTGTAAGCAGAGGTCCCAGCACAGCAGCTACGTCGCTACCTTGGCCATCCTTGCCCTAAAAGTATCAGATGCCTTTTTCCTAATAGCCACACAACCTTCCAAACCCAAGCTCTCGTTGATGACATTTTCTACTTACACCAAGGATATTCGTGAGTATGGGCCCTATCATGCCCAATATATCAGGAGCGTCTTCGTCGTCAGGCTTCAAAAAAGTTCACGCGTGTTAATTAATTACTTTTTAACCCAAACAAACCCAAACAATCGATCAGTACTCACGTCCGAAAGTCCTTGCAACAATGGCAAAGCAGCTGCCAATACTTCGCCCAAGTCCGTTTCCGTATTGGGCTGAACGAATTTACAAATTGAAATTATTTATGAAGAGTAAGGGAAAAACTTTATGGGCGTTAAACGATATTTCTCACGTCTATTATATCTTCGAGAATCGGTATTACGAGTGGCAAAAGGTCGGTTATTGATCCGAGTGATCCCATGCTTTCCTGCAATCACAAATAATTCTCGATTCCATCCTTCGAATAATAATAACAATAATAATTATGGTAATTATTATAAATATATATCGATAATGAATAATAATTTAATACTTTCATAATAAGTCAAATCAGTTGAATAATTTGTATAAATAAATATATTATATCCAGGAGTAATAATATTACGTTAAAAACAATTGAATAAATAAATAATATATTAATAATAAATATATATTGATAAATCGTAACGATAATGAGGGAGCCATTATTATTCTATAGTGTGTACTATACACCCCTGCAGTCATAAATATTGCTTCGATGTATCCAACAAATAATAATAAAAATAGTAATTATGATAATTGTAATAAATACATATTAATAATACATAAGTTAATAACATTTTAATGATCCAATGGTCATTTTAATTAATGAAATAACACGAATGATAATTTGATTGTTTAGAGTTAATAATTGTTAGTTTATATTAATTGTAATTTAATAATTGGATTATAATTAAAGCAATCAATAATATCGTAAGGAAATTTAATGAAATAAATGAATACTGTATAAATTATAAAACGATATTAATAAATCATAATAATGAGGGAACGAGAGAAATAGAGAGGCTTTATAGCAATTCAATAAATTTTCTTGAACATCGATATACGAACGTTACCGACGCTCATTACGACTCATCATCGTTTCTTCCTACTCGACCGGCCTCTACGTTTCATCCGTTTAATATATTATTATTTTACGTTTAATCGAAGAAAATACGCAATTAAATGATTTTATTGGCTTACCTCCTCGTCGTCCTCTTCGAACTCCTGTCTCTGCGAAGTCTCGTTTCTCCGTTGACGTTGATTATCCTTTCGAAATTTTTCAAAAAAAAAAGTTAATGATATTGTAGAAAAAGAAAAACGAGATTTTTATGATCTAGTTGATTGATCGATGATGGTTTCAACGGCAATAAAAAAAGCTTTCGTTATGCGCAATCAACGCGTACTAGCTCACTGGTACGTTCAATGAACCCAAATAAATTCCACTTTTATCGATAAACAGAGAGAAAAAAGGATCGTAAATTGAAACGTGATATTGCGACTGATTTGAGATTTATCGATTTTGCATCGCTTTCGTCGACACGCGATCGTCGAAGGAAGATACAAAGTTCGCTTTTCCAAAGAACCTTGGATGTTCCTTTCTTTTAATTGGAGTGGAACCAAAGTTCGTTTCGTCAAGTGGACGAACCCAAACAAACCCAAAAGACCTTCAGATGTTCATTCTGTTTGATTTTATTGGATTGGAAATTCGTTTTAAGTGGATGAACCAAAACAAACTTTTGATGTTCCTTTCTTTCGATTTTATTGGATTAAAAGTTCGTTTTGAATAGATGAACCCAAACAAACCCAAACAAACTTTGGTCGTTCCTTTCCTTAGATTGAACCAAATCCAAATTTCATTTTGGCCAAAAAATTTTGTATTTGCTTTTCATTAGACTAGATCAAATCCCAATTTCATTTTGGCCAACAAAATATTGTATTAAATCGAACCCAAATTGAATTTTGCCAAAAAAAACACTTTGAGGTTTTCATCCAATTGAAACCGATTCCAAACTTCACAAATCCAAACGAATCACGAGTATTTTCATAAACGAACGTACAGTTTGGAATTGGGGTGGCGGTGTGAAAATCTGCGATGGAGTTTTCTGTCCTTTGTTCCGTGAAGGCGTAGGAGCCATTTTGATTTTCTTGTTAGCGGTGTTCCTACCGAATCCGAGGATCCTCAAGAAATCACCGAGGACAGCGAGTTGTCTTTCTCGCGAGTTATTCCTCGTTTTTGTGCCGGCATCAAATTTGCCAACCTTGTTACCATCAAGACTGGAATGATCATCGATTTCAAAGTAGGGTGGAAATTCATCTGGTGGATCG
Organism: Ophioninae sp. B BG-2022a; assembly: GCA_030522765.1. NCBI lineage: Eukaryota > Metazoa > Arthropoda > Insecta > Hymenoptera > Ichneumonidae > Ophioninae sp. B BG-2022a. The sequence goes on from JAPYZJ010001996.1 coordinate 16,171, forward strand.
CGAGTTTGTTGTGAATTAGGACGAACAAGAGAGTTGGGTAGATTTTCTCTGGTGATGGTGACGACAGCTTCGAAAGGTACAGAAATTACTGCTCTCTTATCCTCGTTGGAACTCTTCGAGTTTCCATCATTTCCTCGTGACTTTTTCGTTGCAGCAGCTCTAGAATATTTCCCAGGATACTTGATCCTATTCCCATCATGATCATTGATCCTTCTGGGTTCATCATTCTGATCCTCTTCTCTTTTATCGAGACCCCGAAACTTCACGATTTCAGTGCCATCGAAAAAAAGAGGTAAATAAATTTTGTCCGGTTCTCTGGACTCTTTCAAGACCTGTTTGTCATCTTCGAAGTTTTCTTGCCTGGCGATGGTTGCGAATGAGTTTCCCTCGCCGAAAAGACTGGCGTAAGTAGTAACGAGAGCACCGGGTGGTCCGCCATTTTTCCTAGCTACATTTTTATTCGCTTTGTCACGTGACCCAATAGAGCCAACATTCGGTTTGGACGTAGTGGTCGTTGGTTCGTCAAAAGTCGTTGCGAGTGTTATATCGATTCTTGATGCCATTGAACGCATAGCGTTTTTCGCCCAACCGATCAGATCTTCCATACTGGTGATCCTCAAGGGTAACTTGACCTCGAGGAGCCTCGATTGGAGTTCATGAATCGCGTTGCTTCGAGTTGGACTCGTAACCGGAAGTACTTTGTTCACCAGGCTCAAAAGCAACAACAACCTCGGCAACGTCGTATACCGTAACATCGCGTTGACCTTTTTGACCTTCAAAACCGCACTTTCAAAACTCGACGCTTTTTGAAAATTCTGTTTTTTTTTTTTTTAGTTTTTTATACTTTTTCGTGTCTTATCGATTACCGATGTTGATACTTCGACGCTCGAATCGTTATTAGAAAAAAATGCTTTATCGGTACTGGCTTTATAGCAGCGTTTCGTTGCGCGAGACCCACCCGATCATCATCGTCTTTATCGAGGTTCTCTTCCGCGTCACCGATACCACGAACTTGCCCGTCGCTTCCGTTTCGCTTTTCGTTTCCACGCATCGTCGATCTACGATCACGACCCATCAATGTGACATCGGGAAAGTCTCGTTACATTCGATGCATCGAGGGGGACAGTGCTAAAGAAACGCTCAGTACGGTAAGAGTGGGGAGGGGGGAGTATACGGAAATCGGTATATTCGCAGTCTTTCATTATCCGTTCTACGCAAGGTATGAGCGTAAAGAAATGGTTGATGTTTTTTTTTTCGACAATGATAATTAATGATGTTGAAGCTTGCGTCGTGACGCAACGATCTTTAATTTTTTCTATCTCGAATTTCAACATTTTTTATCAATATCGAAGCGTGGGTGTGTGTGTTTTTTTTCAAATTGAAGTTGTAAGGGTCTAATGAGACTAATTGAAGACAGTTTGAATGATTTTTATATCCTGAATCGGGAAATTTAAATTCAGTAATTTTATAACAAATTATTTGCATTTTCGTAACGATGCAATCTTCAAATTTGAATTGAACACAATTTTAATTATTTCAATTGATTATTATTATTATTCGTATTCTTCTTATTATTATTAGTTGATAATTCAATTAATTATACAATTATTTAAAAACAATTAGATTATTTTATATTATTTTAATTATTTTTATTAACGAATGATTCTTTTGGTTAATTATTATTATTATCGATAATTAATAATTTCGTAAATTGTACATTATTTTAAAAAAACAATTATATTATCTCATATTATTTTTATTATTTTAACTATTTTAATAAACGAGTAATTGCTTCAATTTAACCCTTTTTTATCATGCTCAACCAGTGGTTCACTAATTTAACCGAAATTCACGTTAATTGTGCGACTGTTTGATTGGCACGTCTGAGAGGTCACCGCTCCGAGTATTGGCCACGCTCGCGACCGCCAAAACTTTAAGTAACCCCGGAGCCGAAAGTCACGTGAGGAGCGTTCTTTTTTTTAAGAATATGTAATATTTCATCGCGTACTTGCAAAATCGGTGATTGCGGTCGCGCATGTGCGTGGCTTACGCAACAGCTAGAATACAAGCGGGACAATCTTCTACCAGCAACTGTAAACTGTAAAACATTATTGTACCCGCAGGGGAACATAAAATATGCTTAAAATATTGCTAAAAATACCATAAATTTCTATCACTTTTTTCGCTCTCCCTCTCCACCATAAATGCCCGAAGCATTTTTTTTTCTTAATGCGTCGTCAAGACGCCATCAACGTTGACGAAAATTCCGAGCATGCGAAATCGATTACAAAGTTGGCGATTGATCGAATGCGAAAAAGTGAGGAAAAGAGGGGGGAGGGGGGAAGAGAAAGAACGTTTCAGGTAAGCGGTAGACGTTAATCAGGTGCCTCCGTCTGGTGAACGTTCAAGCAAACACAAGCTCTAACAGCATTTCTAACGGCTTGCTGTATCGAGTCGGTAAGATCGAACGATCGAAAGGTTATTCGAGAATATCTGCGTGCAGTCGTGTGTACACGATGGCGTTAAAATGTGTGTTTTTGCATGTGTTCTATCACGAGAAACAATAAATTTTCATCGTTTGACCCAAACAAACCCAAACAAACGTATCTGAAGGAAGCCATAAAAATCCAAGCAACCTCAGGCAAACCGACACAAATCTATGCCCACCTAATCGAACCCAAACATAACAATGCGATTCTGAACTAAACTCGGCAAACCCAAACTCTTCGTAAAAAGTGATATAAACCCAAACAAATCCACACGAATGTGGACCACCCCAAACAAACTCAAACTAACCCATTCGAATCCAAAAAAAAACGTAAAGAAACCCGTAGGAATCCAAACGAACGCACAATAACCCAAACTAACCAAAACGAGTCCCAAAAATACCCAAACAAATCCATGAAAATCAAATATATACAAACAAACCCCCAAAAATCCATACAAACCCAAACAAACCCATGTCAGTAAAACCCAAACAAACGTAACCGAACCCAAACAAACCCATGTGAGGGCAGACCATGCCAGTAAAACCCAAACAAACCCATACGAATCCAAATAAACCCAAAAAACCTAAATGATCCCGAACAAACCCATGCGAATCCAAATAAACCCAAAAAACTTAAATGAACCCAACCAAACCCATGTGAAGGCAAACCATGCCAGTGAAACGCAAACAAACCCATACGAATCCAAATAAATCCAAAAAAACTTGAATGAACCCAAACAAACCGATGTGAAGGCCAGTGAAACCCAAACAAACCAAGATGGATCCAAATAAACCCAAAAAAACTTAAATGAAGCCAAACAAACCCATACGAAAAGAAATAAACCCAAAAAAACTTACATGAACCCAAACAAACCCATACGAATGCAAATAAACCGAAAAAAACATAAATGAACCCAAACAAACCCATACGAATCCAAATAAACCGAAAAAAACTTAAATGAACCCAAACAAACTCATACGAATAAAAAAAACTCAAATAAACCCAAACAAACCTATGTGAAGGCAAACCATGATAGTAAAACCCAAACAAATCCAAAAAAACCCAAATTATGTGTTTATCCATTTCTCCCACTTTCTCTTTCTCTCTCGCTCTCTCTTATCTAAGAGCCCATAGTTGTCAAACTCCTCGCCATTAAATAATGATACGACTTGTGAAAATGAGCGTTAGCCGCAAGGTTAACAACATTCACAGTCGCTGCTGGCTAACCAGTAATTGACCCCGGACGCGGGGGGTCTTCAAAGCCGCTGCTTGTTCGACTTTGTATTTCGCCTGGATATAAACGTGATCGGCGACATCTAGGTGTCGAGGTGAGGGGCGATATATAATACGCACAGTAGTAGAATACTAGTATACACCAAGGATCGATTAATGATGAATTGTCCGAGTCCGCGTATCCTTGTGAAAATCCTTTTCAATAATGATCAAAACACCGCCGCCATTTAACGTTTTCGATCGCGATAAAACAAAAAAAAAAGAACAAAAAACAGCGCACGATCGCGATTCCAAAGAAGGCAGCGTCAATAAAACCGATCGCCGGAGTTGATTTTCTCGCTAATGCTCAATCGCACGATCCTTGTTTCTTGGCCGGCGAAAACTTTTGTTTATTTTTTTTTACGTCGGGATTAAGGTAGTACGTGCATGAACTTCCTCATTAGAAAGAAAATTGATTTTTTTTTGTATCGTAATATAGCAATTCATAATTACGTCCGCGAAAATTCAGCATATTTTATCGAGGAAATACTAGTAATTACCTAGTAATACTACTAGTAATTACTAGTAATACTTGTAGTACTAGTAATTAATATCGAGGAAATACTAGTAATTAATTACTACGAGTAATTAAGGGCATGACGAACATTACCACGTGACGCACGAGTGCGAGAGAGATAGTCGAAAAGTTTTAAACCGCGATTTTTCAAGAATGAAACGTTTTTGTCGAAAATGGCGACCGTGGCACCCTCGGTGCCATCGTCCTGAATACACACAACAAATTTCGTACCGATTGGTTCAGCCGTTTCAGAGAATAGTGGTTTCAAAATTTCGAAGTGGACAGAAGCGTGTTCGTCATGTTTTTAGGGAACAGCGTTTATGAAATGGCGGTTGGTAAAACCACTCGAGTTAATCTGTTTGCTATTTTAGTTACTTCATTTTTAATAATAATAATTGTACACGTTTATTACCAACGCTTCTCGAATAATTATTTTCTTATCATTAATATTATTATGTTTAAATGTGTATCGTATTTATCTATTTTCAGACTCAAAAAATTATAGGCACATTGTTGACTAGTCAATCCTCTAAAACTCACTTTTTTTTCTCTTTTTTTATACCGAGATCAATAACTTTTTTCTTTCATCGCGTCATCGCCGAACAAATGTTCATTAAGAAACTCCTCGATGGAATCTTCATCGATTTATACTCGCGTTTTTATTGGGCAATCTTAATTTTTCTATTGTTGTATTATTATTTTTGCTTTCATACTGAGATATCGACTAAGCAACCTGCCCGTTCCAACTAACCCCCCCCCCCCTTCTCATTCTTTCTCTCGCCTTCGATTTTACAGATCCGTGATTGGTGGGCTAGTTTTTTCTATTATCGGCTTTGTTTCGTTTCCACACGCGATGCACCCATCTACACATGCGTGTATATTAATGTACGTGTAAACGTACGATTCCGGTGTTAACTAAGGATTCCATCTGCTCTCGTATTTATGCGATTCGCAATTTTTAATTGACATCGGGTATACAGGAGTTTCGTAATCAACACATTTTGCCTGTAGGGCCGCGCCTACACGTTTTTTTCAGCAAAAAAGAACGAACGCTTTTTTCAGCAAGAAAGAACGAATGCTTTTTTTCAGCAATAAAAACGAATTTTTTTTCAGCAAATAATTGAACACTTTTTTCAGTAAAATAATTCTACACGGTATTCAGTAAAATGATCCAACACGTTGTTCAGAAAAAATAATCGAACACTTTTTTCAGGAAAAAAGAACGAACGGTTTTTTCCAGCAAACGAATCATACACGGTTTTGAATGAAATGATCCAACACGTTTTTCAGCAAATAATCGAACACTTTTTTTCAGTAAATGAATTCTACACACGTTTTTCAGTATAATGATCCAACACTTTTTTCAGGATAAAAAATCGAACGGTTTCTTCAGCGGAAAAATCCAACACATTTCTAACAAGAGGATGCAGCATTTCTTTTTCGAAAGAGAACCCCACACGTTTTTCAACGAAAAGAGAATCAAACATTTTGTTCGGGTAAAGAATCCTACACGTTTTTCAGAAAAAGAATTGTACACGATTTTAAGAAAAAATAATCGTACACGATTTTAAGAAAAAATAATCCTACACGTTTTTCTGCCAAAGGATCCAACACGTTTTTTTCACAAAAAATAAAATCAAACATTTTTCACGGGTGAAGTATCCTACACGTTTTTTTTTTCAGAAAAAGAATCGTACACGATTTTAACAAAAAATAACCATACACGTTTATCTGCCGAAGAATCCAACACATTTTTGTTTGACCAAGAGAACACTAAGAGAATTTTCTTCTTTAGGAAGAAAAATCATCCGTCATGTTTTGAATCTAAAAAATCCCATCATTCATTACAGAAAAAGAATCCATCATGTATTTCACCAAAAACATCCAACACTTCTGGTATTAAAGAAGTATTGTTCTTTTCTGGCTTTTATGGAAAAAGAAAAGTATTTTTAAAAAACTCTTCCGTCTTTTCCGGAAGTGCTGAATCTAAAGGTTAAGCTTATACATCCAGCTCTATTCCCGACGCAATTACCATTTTCCAATAAGCGTTTAGAATAAACATGTTTTTTCTCACTTGTCTACTTGTCATTCGTGAGAGCCTTGAAATTGCATAAAATTCCTGTTCACTAAGAGCGTTTCTTTAGTGCTTCTTGTCTTTCCATGTACGAAAAAAAAACTCGAGAAACCAGTGAAAATAAAAGTTCAATTTCGAAAAAAAAAATTAATTTTTCTGTAGGCTATGAAGCTAATAGTAATTACACGGGACCAGATTGCATTGGAGAGAAGTCTCAAGAAGGAAGTACGCGGAATGATTATTCTTGTTCGTGACGAATGGTCATGAAAAAAAAATAAAGAAAAATTGTCATCCGAATTGACGCATGTCTCGGAACATTCCGCACGTTATTCTCTCAGACGATATTCATTCCCCTGTCGATCTGCTTCGCGTCTCGCTTCGAAGAGCACAGGAGACTTTCACCCTGCGATTTAATATCGACAAAATTCTTCCCATCGTTTCGGCTATTCGTGTCAAAAAAAAAAATTTTTATTATTTTTTTATTTATCCATCGATCTTTATATTACGATTTTTTAGGTAAAATAAAAATGTATTTCTACTGTAAAAAAAATAAACAACGAAAAGTACAATAAAATTGTACGAAATTTTTTTTCTACAATCTTTTAGTGTTGTTTGTAATTTTTAAATTACTTTTTATAGTAGTAGGGTAAGATGGTCAACAATGAACCATCTAAATTTTCAAGAGCTGTAACTCTACTCCTGGGGGCCCTAAGTATATACTTTTTACTTCTATCTGTAGATAATTTAACTGACTACATTATGTAGTACTTCATTTTTGTTAAAGTACCATAACTTTTAATGTTTTTATATTTTTTTATTTATTGGGAAATTATTCACTGTGTACACTCAGT
>JAPYZJ010001997.1:0-27370 GCA_030522765.1 Ophioninae sp. B BG-2022a
AACAAGGTGGGGAAGGAACAGGAGGAAAAAACGAGGTGGGAAGCCGTAAAAACCCGGAAGGGTGTACGGGGTGGTACAACAATAAAAAAAAAAAAAAAAAAAATATTATTGTTCTTCACGCCTATTTTATTTTTATTTATTTATTCATTTGTTTATAACAGTATTATATTATTATTTTATACTTGTTTTATTATTACTTTTCGCTAACACTGGTATCACAAACATTAATTTATAATGTGAATATGATTGTTTGATTTTTGTTAATTTGAGCATACTTTTTATTATTGAAATAAAAATCGATAATACTGAAAAATTGCACTTCGAATGAAGAACAGTTATAAAGAGAAACTGCACTAATTACAAAGAGTTACGCTTGGGGTCATTTTGACGCCGGAGGATTAAGCAACCGTTCGATATATGGTCCTTCCTCCCCTGTAACTTCGTAGCTGAAAAGCCCTCGAAGAATGAAGTTACCAGCCAGTAAGATAATGCCAGATTTCCTGGCTTAATAATCCCTACCACATCCCCGAGGGATAATGCCTTGTGCATTAAATGCAAACTCCAATGGAACCACGAGACCAAGTATAAATGTACAGGGTGTACTAGAAACTAACGATAATATTCGACCTCTTGCAAGGCCAGTTCACGATATTTAAAAATAACCAAATATGACCTCAGTTGAAAAATCGTAGTTTTCGAAAAATTCGCACTTTTTTTTGAACTCGTGAAAATCTGGAAGTTAAGCCAACCTTTAATCTACTAAGCTATGAACTCAGGTTAGGGGTCAATTATTAGAGAGATTATTATTATTAATGGGCAAAAATATGCATGATCATTAATTTAATAAATTAATGATTAATTGAATAATGAATGATTAATTAAATAATAAATGATTAATTTAATAATGAATGATTAATTTAATAATTAATAAAAAATATCATTAATTTAATAAATTAATTTTTCAAATAAATGATTAATAAATTATCCTAAATTATTAGTGACACTGTTATTGAGGCCACACTCGCTGATGGGGAATCATCATGAGCTGGCTTTTCAGCGCTTGCAATATAATTCTTTACTTTTGGGACACCCTATGTATCTATTGGAGGATAATTCCAACGCGTCATTCCACCGTGTGATATTTAATTAAAAGTATGCTCGGTTGATCCGTCGCAGGCTTTACGATGTACACAACTTGCGTAATATGGCTGGCTTTCGTGCCATTGTATTTCGCGACCGGAAGTCACGTGGCACTGAGGATAACCTCGATGTCGGTGACGATAAGTCTTTCGGCGACGGTCACCATAGCGTGTCTCTTCACCCCAAAGGTAAGAAACGCCTGACCAAACTATCACCGAGATTTTTCACACTTTAACTGTTCCCATTTTCGATGGCAACAAAGAGTCGTTGATCTCGGGTAGACAAATTTTCCGATTTTTTTTTTGAACCGTCAACGTTTTTTTTTTTTGAATATAGAACTGAGATTTTTGTGGCTTTTGAGATTTTAAGAGAAACGAAAGAATCGAAATTGACTTCTTGCTGAGATGAATCTTTCTTCTTATTTTTATCCAAAAGTTTCTTGGAATTTCGAAAAAAAGTTGTGGAAAACATTTTCTTCGGATCTCCAAAAAATGTATTGGACTTTTGAAAAAAAAAAACGGTCTTGGAAAAGATTTTTTTTCGAGTTCTTCCCGAAAATTTATTAGACTATCGATGAATAGAATTTTCGAAAAATCGAAATGCATCTCGAATACTTTTGGGTTCAAAATATAAATTTCAAAGTATACAAAAGTTCTATTAAAAAAAACAATCGAGTTGTTTGAAAATTGGATCAGATAATCATTTTCTAACTTTTGCTTTCGCGATTGCCGATCAGGAATCGCGACGAATTTTCTCCCAGCGTTTGGCCGAAAGTCTACATATCTGTCAATTGACCGAAGTTTTTTTTTTGCTGGTCTAACGTAGCTTTACATAATTCTTATTCATCCGGAGAGAAACGTACGTCCGAACATGATGCATCACAGATACAACACGACCAAGGGCTCGGTCGTGACAGCGACCAATGCCTCGAGTATGATGGCACCTGTCACTTTGACAGCTGTCACCTGCGATCAGAACAAAGCGGTCACGAAACACGCCGTCACTACCACGGACTGTTCCACTCAGAGCGAACGTGAGCATTTTTCATTACTTTTGAAAATCAATTGGCAGAAAAAAAATAGTCCATGTCAAAAAATGATTTTTTTTTTTAGACAGTTTATCTTTAAATTTATTAGTAACGTAAGACGATGGTATATCATTATTAAAACATTGTTTCTAAATTTGTTGACTTTTTTTCTATCTTTCATGTTTTTTTTTCATACGTCCTCGATCTTTTTGGCAACATTTTACACTTGCATCGTTTATTGATTATTATTTTTTATTCCTGATGTAACTCTTTTTCTCCCAGAAGAATAGGGAAAAATAAAATTATTTGGCGATAACAAAAATACATATTTTCCATTTTTATGTTTGTATATATTTTTTGAAAATTTATATATCTTTTTTTAACGAAATCATTTTCTTATAATTTTATTAATAAACATTTTTTTATCATCAATCATCAAAATAAATGATTTGTTGATAAAGAAAAAAAAAATTTTTTCTTTCGTCATTCTTTTGGGAAAAAAATAATGATACCGAAGCTATAAGCAAAATAAAAATGATCGCTTGCAGAGCACGAGATCGAGCTGAAGGAACGAATCAACGGTAAAGTTCCAGCCTCCGTGACGACTCGGTCGACTCAGACGAGTGTGAACAACAACGGCACGGAAACCGAGCCGTCACCTGTAATGAAGGAAATCCCTATCGAGGAGAATATCGTTGCCGCGAAGGGTCTCAATATTGGCAAAATCGGCAACGGTCCCTTGAGCCAAACCGAAGTCCCTTTATAGCGAAAAAGCGCTGCGATCGAATCACCGATTCTACAAGCGAATCTCAAGCAAATCTCGAAAAAACCGGTGACCGTCTAAACCACCGATTTCCAACGATTATTTTTTAAATTAAGCGGCACGGGACGAAAGCGTTGAATTGTTTAGTAAAATCGAGAAAAAACGGATATCTTTGCTTTTCCTTTCGTGAATTAAAAAAATTAATTTATATTTTATTAAATTAACTTTTTCATTAATTTTTACCAATTAATAATAATTTTTTTAATTACCACGATCTCAAATGAAAATGTTAATTAAATATTAACTCATATTTTTTAATCATTGAATAAAGTTAAGAAGTTATATCAATTCAATATTTATCAATATTAATTATCGTCTTTTTTCAATTTTTTACATTAATTAAAAAAAAAAGTCATTCATTTGTACAGACAAAATCTATTCATCGATCGATGTAATGATCGATTGAATTAAGTTCAATCTTTTTCCACGCATCCGTTTTATTTGCTTTTATAAAAAAATGTTGAGAAAATCGCCAGAAAAAAAAATTGGGTGTCAAATTTAAAAAAAAGTTCGCTTCGTGTACAAATAATTTAAAAACAATTTATTTAAGGTATGGCGATAATTTTCTTTTTCTTAAAGTAAACTTATTACAATAAGGGTATTAATAAAAACTTGTAAATATCACTTACACAAATTATTAATATTATTATTATCCTTGTATAACGTTATTAGTGTTACGATGATTATTATTATTATTGTTATTGTTATTTTTTCGTAGCATTATATTTAATGGTGAATATAAACAATGATTCGACGATCAACGAGAGTTGCACAAATCATAATTATTGTACAGACACGTGGGACAAAATTATATATGAATTTACGGAGCAACAGGGATGAGAAAAAAAAATGGGAACGCGAGTCTCGTGTTACCTAGATTGCGGGGGTGAGTGGCGAGCTACGGTCAAAAAAACGAATTGGAGCTCACACTCGAAAAGTTGATCGTTAAAAGAGTCGCTAAATTATTATATAATTGATTACACAAATTACCCATTGGAATTTGTGATTGCGAACCAGTGGCGAAAATAACGAGTGAAAAATTGAACTAATCGCAAAAAAGAACGAACTAAATTCAAAGATTTGACATGGCTAAAAAAGTATTTTATTATTCGGTGAAAATAATTTTTGTTATTCGCTAAAAAAATATGAATTTTTACAAAAATAATTTTTTGTATTATTCTCTAAAAATTATTTTTATTGTTACTATTAAAAACGATATTAAATATTCACTAAAAATTCTTCTTTTTAATATTATTATATTTATTATTATTCATTATTCACAAATGTTATCATTCACTAAAAATCATGTTAATCTCTTTTTTTATTTCTTGGTACAACCCGGTAGAAAAAATAACCGTTTTGCCGTCGAACGAAAGTTATTTTTCAGTTCAGTACATATCAGTCGCTAGTTCCTAAAATAAAAAAATTGATAATAATACTAATGGGAATATCATTTTTTCTTAACCGTGTTATTTAAAAAAATCGGCCAAATTCCACCGATCTACCCTGTACAAAAAAATGTTGACGTTTGCCGCTGAGACGTCAGATTTGAACGTAAAAAAATCGACGAGAGAACAGCGAGGTCTGTTCGAGTCAGCGGTCGAACGTCAGAAATTCTTCATAATTGTTCTTTCCGGTCGACACGATATTCATGATAAATTACGATGATAATAATGGTAAATGATAAGTTATAAATAATTGAGTGACTCTGATGAGAGTATTACCAAACAAGATTGAGAAAACGACAATTTTATACGTGATACCCACATAAGTCGAATGACGGAAAAAAAAGAAATGGAAGAAAAAAACTTGACTATTCGACTGTTAGTGCTAATCGATAATGGGCGATAATTACACGACCGAGTGCTTCGTGTGAACGTAAAGAAAAATATTCCGAAATTATCGGTAACCTCGGAGTCATCGAAAACAAAAATAAACACATCGATGATTGTTGGACAATTTTAACGAAATATATATATAAACAAATACGAAATAATTCATTAATTGTTTAAGCGTCATTTTACGTAAGTTCATTGTTAATGTCGAGAGATATCTGTGCGAGAGAGAGAGAGAAAAGAGAGTGACGAAAATAACGTTCCAATGACGAGTATCGATATTGAAAAAATGCAGCCTGATCATTCATCCAAATTACGTTAATCCGGAATTTTTGATTAATTTTTGAGTATCCTCATTAATTTATTTCAAGTTTCGTTCAAGGTCTTTTGTCAAAATCATCACGGTTTATCCAGGCTCCTCTTTTTACATTAAAAGTTACCAAATAATATTTCAAGTGCACAATACTGAATCAGTTCAGTGTGCGATAAATGATTTTTTGATAAGCAAAATAGATAACAATAACTCTCGTGCAACGACCAACCTTATTGGACATTAACCTTAAGTACCGGAATTAACATTGAGTACCGTATTATCTCATCTTTAATCGAAGGATTCGACAAAATAATGATTTTTGAAAAACTAGTCACCGATCGAAAGAAACCATCGAAATTTCAGTGAAAAAAAAGACTTGATCTAAAAAAATATGCATCTACAAAAAAAAATTATTCGGTTCAGAACTGCGTTTTGGTATACGAAAAATGTCTGTGAAATTCAAAGCAAGTCGATTTAATTGTTTTTGCGATATTTTGGCCACCGATTCCGAAAGACCTATAAATGTTCAAAATTCCCCCAGATTTCAACTGACTTAAAATTTTCAGAGAATATTTTAAAAAGTTGTGTCAAAAAACCGTCGAGAGCGAAAAATCGATTTTTTCAAAAATTCCAACTCGAGGGGTAACCCCTCGAATTCTAGAAAGATAAATTTTTCGATCAATGACTGCATCAACCGGAAGTTATTTTCCTCATTTTCTCATGCAGTTTTCCTCGGTGAATAAACCGGTAAATTTTTCTTTTTTTTCTTTCATTTTCGAATTTCGATCGTACTCAGCATTAGTCACATGAAACTCATAAGAAAGACCCTCCCGTGCAAAAGGACACGACTTCGTTAAAGGGCCAATCTCGACACGAGCCCTTTTGTAAACAATTCATTTTAAGGCCAAACATTGGATATTAAAAATCCTCGTGACTAGTGTACATACACCTGATGCAAACAAGAGAAAAAAAAAACAAAATTACATTAATTGTACATACATATTCAAATATTGATATTAAAATCAGCGTACGAAGTACGAAATTTCTGTATTATTGTACATATAGATAGAACTTCGAAAATTCCATAATCGAAGTACAATTAAATGTACGGTTCGAACGAATTAAAATTGCCCGAGCAATTTTACAGACGATGTGTTTCCAGCATTCCAGGCTTTACTAATTAGCGTCACATTTTTATTCCCCAAATCGATTTCATCCCAGCTCGTATCACGAAACGAATTTTTTTTAAAGTGTATATAAATGACATTTTTTCCGGCTAGTCTACAACGAATAAAAACCGCCCAATTAAAAAAAATAACAAATAAGCTGGAAATTTATAAAAATATTAGTTCGTGTGACAAAAATTTATCGTTTTTTTCAATTCTTTTGTTTTTAAGTAAGTAATTACTGGAATAATGAGCAAGGATCGTTTCGACTGGAATGCTCGATTTACTATCGTACTCTACGTTTTAATTTTTCTTTCGAAATTTTTCTCTGCTGGCTATAGGAATTGTAACGATTATGATACTACGGAGCATCGGGACACTCGCAATGATATCGGCAATACTTTCGATCTCTCGTGCACCGACGAATTCGTTTCGTTGAGCTCGTTAAGAGGTTGGGCTAATTTGATCATCCAGAAATCAAGATTATTGAAACTATTCGTTTCAGGGAACAAATTGAAACTCGTTTTAAATAAACTGAAATTCCTTTTAAATAAATTCAATTTCTTTTCGAATGAATTCAAACTCGTTTCAAAAAAATTGAAACTTGTTTTATATCAATTCAATTTCGTTTTAAATAAATCGAAATTCGTTTGAAATACATTAAAACTTATTTTATATAAATTAAAATTCGTTCCAAAAAGTATATTGACTGAAAAATCGTTTTGCTTATTCCTTATCTATTTATTCCTTCATTCGTTTTACTGATTCCTTATATTCTCATTTCGTCATTTATTTGTGTGTCAATTAATAATATTGCATCAATAATATTGCATATCTCGTTAAATCATGAATTTACCTTCAATGTGCGATTCCTATGCGATATGTTGGACTCTTCCATTTGAGTGGCCCCAGGTGACGAACGATTTTTTTTTTCTAAATAGCCCAACCTCTCAAAATCACACCTCCCCTCTTCCCCTTAATTAACATAATTAGGATACGATTAGGATAATTCGGATGAACTTATGAACGAAAAGGCATGTAATATATACACATACAAATATAATTAAATTATCGTCTCGACTGCATAATATATCAAAGGAAATGGAAATCGAACAATTCCTATCGATACATGAATTTAAAAAAAAATAAAGGCGAGCTAATAATCGACGTGGCTACGTAAGATATACAAATGGAAATCAACAAAAATTGTCCAGTATCGAAAGATGAATTGACGAAAAATAAGATTGTTAAAAAAAACAACAAAAGCCAACAGTAATTCATAAAAATGTAAGTTAGTGATTTACGGTTGTGAATTCGCTTTAAGGACATGTAGAAGATCGACATAACCTCACAAATTTTCGAAATTCGTTTTCTCGTCGTCGGTTAAGTTTGCGATGAAGAATCGAGCATCAGTCTCTGAAGAATTCATAGAGGCAAAGATTGATGGTAGAATTTTACGATAGAAATGTCTATCCTTGATCAATGGTGATTTAAAAATTTCGACTATCTCTCTCGCAGTGGTACATCCTTTACGTGTCCTTAAAACGAAAACGTGTAAATATGCAAATGTTTTAGGAATTGTAAAAATGATAATTATTAAAATTCAAAGGAAAAGAAGAACGATTCGAGATGAGCACTTTTGTGTCTATGATTGCGCAAGATTAGTAGGCTGGCATTGTTTCTCTTTGCTTGATGGATATATGATAATATATCGGTGGAGTACGATCGATCTCTTTGGCTTTTTTAGCCCTTGAAAAAAAAAAATCGTTTAAAAAAAGACGTTTGAACGATTAAGATACGACGGAATGCGGATCAATGTCAAAATAGAGATCGAAAAAGAGAGAGATAAGGAGAGAATAAGAACAAAAATAAAATTGAAAGTGTATAAACGAAATGTTACGCGCCGTAACGATATTTTAAATACACGCGAAAAAAAAACAAGGCCTAGGGAAATCATATAAGACTATTGAAAAAATGGTACGTGTAACCGAAAAGTCCGAAAGGATTCGAATGAAATAAACAACGATTACCAATCGTCAATGATTGATGAGTATTTTGTGGAAATTGCGGTGTCTGTGCGTAAAGTCATGAATCGTAGCTCGCAAATGCACACTTCGAATTTAACCAACAACATCAACAACAATAACTGTGTGACGAAAATGTCAGGTGATCTATTTGTCAGCTGTTATTGACGATGTTTCAGTTACAAATAAACAAAAGGATTTGTTACTTCCTCAAAAATAAAATGTAACCAATAACAATACAGGAAAAAAATATCGATGAAACGTTTGAAAATTGTTCGTTGCATTGTTTCAATTGTGCCTGAATCGACTTCCTAACATAGGGACGACAAAAAGCTCAATTATATGCAAATACTTTATTCGGGATTTTTTTTCTCTCGAATTTTTTTTTTAAATAAAGAATTTTTGGAGTAATTTTTAATTCGAATTTTCATTTGGATATTTCTGTTATTTTGATGGAGCACAAATTGTCGAAGAAATATTTTGAATTTTCTATTGTTTATTAGTGTTAATTTAATTATGTTTCTTGTTAATAACTATTTCTTCATTAATTATTGAATCAGTTTTTGTTAATAACTTACTCAATTGTCCATTATTAATTACTATTTCTTCCTATTAATTAAATTCCCTTTAACATCGTTTTGTAAGTCCGAATGAATAATAGTGATTATTTTTATTATTTTTTATGGCAAATAAGATTTTTCAAAATGATAGGTAGATTTTTCAAAATTATAAATAAGGAGCATTTGATTTTTTTTAAATGTATTTCGCAGTCATTAAAAATTTTAAATATTTTTTTCCAGTTAACGCAGAATTTTGGAATCGGAACAACGAGCTGGTCATTATGTATTTATAAAAACGTTCCCCGCAACGCAGAAATTTCGAGTAACGTTTCCTAATCGTTAATCTTTCGCAACTTGGAGCGCTCGTAAACTGCAATTGTTTTTTTTTTTCATGCTCGTTTTTATTCGAGTGTAAATAAAAAGAGATGCAAACATGTGATTTATTTCAAGTGGCGATACAAAAAATTCTCATAGAGACAAATGCGAACATTGTTACAATTAGTTGGACACTCCAAAGACCCTCAACACAGAGCTGCAAAGCAAGAAGGCTTGATCACAAGCCACGCCCGGAATATTTCCAATTTCTTCGATCGATCGCAGTGTCAGTTCATTCCGCTGCTTAGCGAATTAGTAGAGGAAGATCCTGAAAATCCCCCATTAGTCGTATAACAATTCATCGTTTTCACGTTACTTTCTCATCAATCCAAACACTACTGTCGCATACGATAAATAGACATCGATAACTTTTCATTCTGACGAATCTCGAACTCATTAAAAAAATATAAAAAAGCAAAACTTTCGAATAAAAAATATTTGAATAATTTTTCTATTTTCATTCGGCGATTAGAATCGACCGAGTATGTTGAGGTTAGATTAAAAACGAGAAGATTCATACTATCGCTCGCAATCACTCAAAAAAAAAATCAAACGAACAGCACCGTGACCCAACACACTGGACAAACTGGGATGAGGCTTTAAGGGGTCCGGAGAGAAAGAAAAAAATATCCCTAAAATCAATCACTTTTGGCTTTATTGATTATCCTCCGTTTTTCTCTTCTTTTATTTCGCCAGCAAATACAACGCCTCGTTTAGTTTTTTCTATCTAGTGTGTGTTTGTTTTTTTTTTTTTTGCTTTTCCTCGACTAACATTTTCGTGTAACTAGCTATCACCAACGATACTCTACGAGTATACCACGTGTATTTGGCATTGTCGAAACGCGCTCTTATCGCCTTAAATCGGACTAGTTCTCGTAAAGACGAGAATAAAAATAATTTACGTAGTCCAAAGCCTTGCTGGTGTTTTTTTTTCCATTTGTCTCTCTTTCCTTCTTTTTTCGTTTTCATTACAACGATGTAACAACAATTCGAAGCGAGATTGACGAGATTTCTTTTTTTTTTGGACAGCGAAGAAAACGAAGAAAAAAGAAAATCAAAGTAATGGAGTAACAATTATCGTTTGGTTGATCGTTACGAATCAATCTCGGTCCACCCAGCTCGAATATCACTGCTGGCTAATTTGCAATTTTCCCATACGTGAATGTAGGAGATTTATGTAAAAATTTTGAGTTTTCCAAAAAAAATGCTAAATAATAATGATGGTAATATATATCGTTCCTCGAACACTCGTGTAGAAACAAAAACATCGATTTTCTAGGGAAAACTAGTTTGTTCGGGGTTTTCCAGGGAAAACCAGTTTATTTGGGGTTTTTTCTAGTAAAAACTTACTTGTTTGGGTCTTTCCTAGCAAAAACTCGGTTGTTTGGGTTTTCTTAGTAAAAATTAGTTTTCTGGATTGTTGCCTAGTAAAATCACAATTGCTTGAGTTTTTCCTAGTTAAGACTCGAATGTTTAAATTTTCTCCAGTAAAATCTACCTTTTTGAGTTTTCGCCTAGTAAAAACTAGTTTTTTTTAATTTCCAGGGTTTTTCTGAAAAATCTAGCTTGTGTGGTTTTTTTCGGTTGTTTCTTTAAAGAACTCCCCGTAACTAGCAATCAAATTAATTTATCAGTAAATTAGAGATTTTACAAGGAAAAACTGATTTTAACTGAGACATTTGGTCAAAAGCAGTTTTTACTCGATAAAACTTAGCATCTGAAACGAATTAGAGCTTTTCCTAGTTACAGCTGATGTTGGCCATCATTCAAATTTACAATGATCAGTAAACTGTAGTTTTCACTAGAAAAAAAAACGAGTTGCAACGAAAACTTGAATTCGGAACTAGTTTTTTCTACATAGAGTTTTTACCGATTCGTATCAACCGGAAACGGTATTTAATAGTAACGCATATATTTACGTGTGTACTTAAATATTCCCATATCAATAAAATTGGTAACGACGTTATACGCGCGATGATAAATCTCGTGTGAGCTCGCGCAAACAGTAAACATTCCGAATGATAAAAACACGCGCAACTGCAACATTAACTCAGGTCTTCCAAAACTTACCGCTGCCTCTAACACTCTTTCCCTTTTGCTGTTTCTTCTTGGGATCAGGGGGTACCGGAAGTGCCTCGCGACACGATTCGCTCCCGCCGGCACTCGTCCCGCTGCCCGCAGCATCCGCTTCCTGAACACCACCGCCGTCCGCTTGTGCCAGAAAAGATTTCTTGATGGTGGCGATCTTCCGTGGAGGCGAGAAAACGTATCAAAGAAAAAGATTAATATCGAGGCTCGTTGATGGACTTTCCTACATTATGAATCGTCGTTATCATTCCCGGAATTTTTTTTCACGTTTCAAGTTACCGAATAATATTTTCAGTGCACGATAGTTACTTTTTAGTGGGATAAAAAATTTTGTTGGCGAGGAAATGAAATATGAAGAAATATGGAAACATTTGGCAAGCGAGTATAAGAAAATTTGATAATTTTTCAGTCAGCGCCGATGCCATCAATACTCGAATGATCTTTACAGCGCGAAGCGCTCTTCACTCGCGGAGACTCGAAATGTTTTTTTTTTCACGTATCGCCTTACATCTTGTTGTATTTTTTCCTTGTGACTCGTAGCCTTCTGTTTCTCATTGTTGGCCCTCATTACTTGTTGTTCGATACATGCCAGAACCATTTCGCACGTTTGTCCCCAAGTAGCCAATGTTTCGGCGACCGCCTTGGCGTCATCTAGCGTTACGTCGCGACCCAGTCCCGTATAATCGACCTCCAACTGTGAATTTTTCTGATCCAATTTGCCCTGTATAATGTCGGCGTAAACCGCCTCGATGATCAGATCTTCGAGGTCACGAACGTTCTTCACGTCCAATTCCTCCAGAAGTATCGAGTACGGTATGCACTTGGTCTTTTCCGCCAATGTCACTATCGTCAAGTGCTGAAGCTTTTTCTTCTGAATAGGCGTCAAATCCAAAAACTTTTGCTTGTTCGCCAAGTACTGACGGTAAGTGCCGTAGGCGAAAAGATTCAGAGTGTTCCAGTAGACGGCGTGCGGACCGTTCTCCAGCTCTTTGATATTGGGCATATCCAACAATTCACCGAAAACGTGAACACCCGGCGTCTCGATCGCTTGCTTTATCAACTCCAGAGCGGCCGCTCCTTTCGCCGTTTTCGCCAACAAAACGAATTGCTCCAGCGGATTGCTCGAAGACTTCTCCGTCGACGAACTATTCGCCGTCGTGCTCGTCTCGCTCGACGGTCCCGTCATTATGGATCTGCTGTGGATAATAACAGCGGCCAATGGTCTGATATTGAAAGCCCGCTGTACACACCGGACCGAGGTATTGGGCCAGCCTATTGGGCCAATGTGTAGAGGGCTTCTTGGCGGTACATTGGTAGCAATGTTCGGACGGCGCCAACATTGGCGAGCGACCCGAACGTTGTCGGTTTTTCGTCCACGCATCAAAGGATCTTGGCGCGCTTCGTGAACAGTGTTCACGCGTCGGCGTCGTATTTAGTTGGTTGGCCCAATACCTTGGCCCAACGTGTACAGCATTCTTTCCCTTCTGCTTTGTTTTCTATTATCATTCGGATCCTAACCTCAATTTGATGCGAAGTCGCTCCACGAATTGGGAAAAGAGACGAATAAACAAATGTTCAGAATCCTAACCTCCATTTGATAGGAAATCTCTCGTTACATTGTAGAAAAAATAAATATGCGAATAATCGGGATTCTAACCTCATTTTAAAGCGAAGTTGCTTCGAGTTGAAGAGGTATTGAAAAAATAAACATTCGAGATCTAAGCCTGATTTTTTGCAAATCACTTCGTAAATTGCTAATGGAAACGAATAAACAAATGTTCGGGATTGTAACCTGAAATCGATGCGAAACAATTCGGCAACTTGGAGAAATAGTGTATTCGGGATCTTAATCACGATTGGACAAACTGTTCGTAGTGTTGAAAAAAATATTTCTCTACGTTCTGTGAATTTAAAACCCTAACCTGAATTCCATGCAAAACCACTTGTCAGACAGCCAAAGTAAAGAATAAGCTAGTATTCGTTGAAATTACCAAGTTTAAAATAAATTCTATGCGTATCAATTGTTTGAGGTTAAGTTGTTGCCTGAAATACTCTGCCGGCGGATTATTTGACAGAATTTTAAATAATGCACCAATTTTAATCGTCGGAGATATGTTCATCTCAGAAATAAGTATATTTGCATTTATTGTAACTTACACGTATTTTTTGCTGCGTTTTAATATATCGTTGGTTATCCGGGCCTGGTTTAGAATGACATCAAATAACGCAAAATTATGTCTACATTTTTTTCATAAAAAATACATTGACTCTGTTGATAAACGTGCGCTATTTCACCGACTATGATATTTCGAGTAATTTGTTATCACTAGAGTAAAAGTTATAACTTTCAATACGCAATATAATCTCAACTCCAACCACAATGTATTCTCAAACTATTGAAAACAAATACGTTTAATTTTATAATGAGAGCGAAAATGAAACTCAAAGTAAAAGTTAATAATTATACACTGCGTTACCTACCGTAGTCTCATCTATCGCTTCTCACAAACTCCGCTAGATGACTTTCACTAAACAACAATAATAATAATAACGAACGAAAGAAAATCGTTTATCAGCTGTCAAAGCTTGGATCAGTGCTTGAACGTTTAAAAGCTATGCGTATCCAGCCCGCGTTCCCTCTTTGACAACGAAAACATCCATAAACGCAATTTTTAAAAGATTTCCGTTAAAAACGATATTGGAATTCAGAATGTCCGCCCACGTTCTCTGCTTAACATCGCTCGGTGGAATTCCGATTTTTGTACGAAAGAAAGGCGAAGGCGATGTGGTGAGTCGATAAAAGAAAATAAGCGATTTGCCAATGTACGTCCTCTGATCTACGAACATAACCTCCAAAATCATTCTCAAATCATTTTTGTTCATCGTACGTGAACCCGGTTGGGTTTCAGACACGCTCCGATCGATCGAGACGAAACTTTTTTTAATAGATGTATCATTTTGGCAGAAAACACTAAAAACTTTGTTTTTTTCAAAAAGTCCTCCGAACCAAATTTACATCCAAATTTGCGCTTGAAGAAGCACGGGGGCTGCAATTAAGCACGTGTCTCCAAAAAATTGCAGATGACTTTCTCAAGGGTGGCGTCGCTTAACGGAGTGCACATGTTCCTCAAATCACAAAATGTCGATCTCAAAGACACCGAAACGCTGGACACGTGCGTGGTGTGGAAAGAATACGAGAATTGTATCGCCTTAATCGCCGTAGCGAGTGGCACGACTAAACGCATATTGCAGAGATTTTTGGACGCCGTTTTCAGTTCCATGGTTCTCGTTGCCGGCCTGGACGAGATAAAGAATCTCCGTAACGTAGAACGTTTGAAGCGAGACCTAAGAGCCTGCAATTCTATAATCGACCGGCTTTTGGAGTGTTTGGACATCGGGGACAGAAGTAGCGCCAAAACTGATTTTATTGACATGACTAGTTGCATACTCTGCCCAGAAAATCATTTGCTCCAGGCAGGTACTTATTCATAAACTTACCGCATCATGACCAAGTTTATTTCTTCCGAAATCATAATTATCCCTTTCACGACGCTCTTATACGATCGTGCGTTCAACTGTTACAAAAATATTATCGCGCGCTCGATCAACTTTACGAGACGCGTACCATGCGGTAGTGCATTTAGTATAGTGTGAACTTTTCCGAGAAGGGGCGGGATTTTTTAAATTATTTTTTTAGGATGGAAAATATCGAAAACGAGCTAAGCAAGATTTTTTTCTCCCGGCCTGAAAGGGTTATTGTAACAATGATTAAACAATTTATTTGTGCAGTTCGAAAAACGATCTGTATTGTTTAAGTTGTGATTAAATTTATTGTTTTTAATTCGATTTATCATTAATTCTATTATTGTTACAATAACAATGTTTGTTACTTGAGTTTTTATTAAACGATTTGTTTGTTTGGGTTATTATGATTATTTTGTCATATTGATTGTGATGCAAGTACATTTTTTTACATTATTATTGCTATCAATATGCTATTCGCTTGATTTTATTTCGTTTACAATTTCTTCAGACGCGATACTTGGACATATCTGAATAAATTGTTTTCGAAACCAATTTGACTTATCGCTCGTAGTCGTGCCTGGAAATGTTTATGGAGTGTCTGGACTCCATGTACGGATGTGTCCTTGTCCGTGGCTGCTTGGCCGTTGCTACGGAAAGCTGGTGGGATCTCGATCCGATCGAGAGAAAACTCTTGATTATGGCCGCAACTGCGGATGCCCATAGCACGGCGAGGGACCTACCGGTATTCTTGCCGAACAAGAGTCCCAATGTGAGTCGCTTCGAGCACAAGTTATCGCATTCTCGGAGTCGCTAGAACTTAGATTTGGACTTGCGGAAGTAACAATTTTTCATTCTCTTCAAATATAATTCGGTGGTGGAAAACATGTATCGTAACGCTTTCAGGAAAGGGAATAGCTAGAAAAGTAACCGTTCAATGAATCCAATCGAACCGAATGGATTTTCCAATATCCATTTAATGTTTGGCTAGCCCTAGTTGCGCAATGTGGCTTTATTCGATCCATCTTTAGATTTCTTTGATTCTTTCACCGATCTTCCTCTAGATTTTTCCCGGTACACTTTACCCCACGAGCAGGTTATCTTATAAAGCGCTGGAACGCTTCATGGTGGTATTTGGTTTTTGGCACAGGAAAGTACTCGCACTAACATCTGAGATTTGAAGATAACTCGCACGTTGTGTTTACCAAAGACCATGTTTGTACGATCGGATCGCCGAAGGTAGGAAAGAGTCATTCTCGCTATTTTTATGTGTTTACTCGTTATTGTTATCGGATGATGCAAACTCCAGCGTTATCATTTTTGAAGATTTCGACTTAACGACGAATTAACTGAATTACCCAGGTTGCCTTCAGGCTGGTCTCAATGATGCTCGTGAACGGGGTTGAGGTCTTGGGTATCTGCGGACCCAGTCCCGAACTGACGGAAGTTGAAAGATTAGCCGTCCAGTGCTGGCGAAGTCACGTGGAGGTTTTGCGCACCGCGGAACAGTGCTACCCACGCAATATTCCCGCTGGCATAAGTCCTGATTCTGGAATTCTCGCGTAAGTTGATTCAACCGATGCAACGAGCGTAAAGTTTCTTTAAAAATTCTCTATTCGTCTCTACTTCACACATGTCTTTTTTTGGTAAATCCGCAGCTTTCTGCTGGTGAATCGCAAAGTTGGAAAATTCGTGATAGGACGAAATTCGCAGCAGTCGAAGACCCGAGTCGCTGGATCTCACAGATTGGACATTCTGCGAACTTTTTATTACCAGGCGGTCGAAAATTTTCTCGTCTCCAGTGAAGAGACGGACGTGCACGAAGAGACGGAAGAAACCGAGCACCGCGATCGATTCGCGGTTGGTAAAGAGACTTACTGGTGCTCCGAGTATCACAAATGTCACGCGCTCAGAGAAAACGATCACATCATGTGCACCCTCTACACTTCCGTTGTTCCCACTCACACCATGAGACTCGTCACGCAAAAGACGCTAAAAGCTATTCTGGCTGACAAGCAAATTTGCTGGTAGTCCTAATAAACGTTTTTATTATTTGCAATTTTTTCACATGTCGCTTACTCTTACCTACCGTTTTTCTACTTCCGGTTTTGCTTGGGGCAAATCGGATCCGCACCCGATTTGACATTCCTACAATCGTCCGATTGTATCCGCATTTTTAATGGTATTTAAAAAAATCCAAAATTACAAAAGGCACCCGAGCAATTTAAAAAAACTATAAAATCTCTATTTTTTGTTACAACATCATTTCGTATGTTTTTTTTTGTTTATGTTATATTCGAATAACCTTAGCATTTTGTAGTTTATTATATTTTAGATTAATGGTAATTTCTAACGAGTCATTTGACCGGTAATTTAACTGGCTGATTTATCAGTAATTTGACCGATTATTTGACCCATTGAAGTAGCAGAAACAGACAAATCCCGCGCTTTTCGAACCGGCTGTCCGCGCATATCGCTTAACATAACCTCCAAATCCTCGAAATTCGAATGCGCTTGTTGTCAAACACGAGCGTAGCCGTCAACGATGGTGTCGGTAAAAGCCATAAATCTACCATGGTAATGTTTTGGGAAATACGAGTGAATAGAAAATTATTATGGAAACGTCGATTTGATAGTCATAACGGAATTACAGGGTCGAAAAGTATCGTCCGGCGACTCTGGACGATTTGATCTCTCACGAGGACATCATAAAGACGAGTGAGTCCATAAACAAAAACAACGAATATGAAAATTTATTCGATCGATCGTCCCGTTTCGCTTTACAGTAAATAGATTCATCGATGAGAATCAGCTCCCCCATTTGCTGCTCTACGGACCGCCCGGTACCGGAAAGACCAGCACGATCCTAGCCTGTGCTAGAAAACTCTATAAACCTGCACAATTTACTTCCATGGTTCGTTTGAATTTTTTCCACTAAAAAATTTCAGATTCGATCGTCCAACCACAAAAACTGACACAGTTTTAATATTTTAGTTACGGCGTCCCTTATAAACCCCTTTCCTTAGGATTCCAAACAACACTAAGCAAGATGCGTTGTAATTTGAGTTTTTAAAAATGCAGCATGATTTATGGAATCCGAAACGTTAAAATTTTTTTGGGAACATTTCCGAGTCAAATAAATCAAATTAGGACTTAAGCGTAGACAAATGTGGTATTTGTATTCTCTACCAGGTATTAGAACTGAACGCTTCTGACGATCGTGGTATCGGCATAGTCCGTGGTCAAATTATGAGCTTCGCCAGTACAGGAACGATGTACCGATCAGGATTCAAGTTGATAATCCTTGACGAGGCAGACGCGATGACCAACGACGCCCAGAATGCCCTCCGCAGAAGTTTGTATATTTAAATCCAACTCCAACCTTCACAGTCGAAAATTCCTCTAATGATAAAAACGATTTTTCACAGTAATGGAAAAGTACACGGATAACGTGAGATTTTGCATCATCTGCAATTATCTGAGCAAGATAATACCAGCGCTGCAGTCGCGCTGCACGAGATTCAGGTTTGGACCGCTCGCACCGGAGCAGATCATCCCCCGGCTGGAACACGTCATCAGAGAAGAAAAGTACCATCACGAATTTATTTAAAGTTGTAAAATGGTTCCGCGTCGAACTTAATTTTTTCTGATTGAAATGGATTTTCAAACGATCGCAGAGTCTCGGTTACCGAGGATGGAAAACGTGCTCTGATGACGCTCAGCGGCGGAGACATGAGAAGAGTTATAAATATACTCCAGAGCACATGGCTCGCTTTTGGCTCCGTTACTGAGAACAATGTGTACACCTGCGTCGGTCATCCATTGCCGAATGACATTACGAACATCATCAATTGGCTGCTCAACGAAACTTACGAATTCGCCTACTACAGTATCCTTTCTTATCGGTTACTTTTTCTCCTTCGAAAAACCTTAATCATGTCAAGGACGATCATCTCGAAACAGAAAAATATTTGAAGTATTATAAATCCTATATGTATAAGCCAATGCACAAAACGTCGTGTCGAGTTTAACTCCCAATACAAAAAAGAAGAAGCTTAATCATCAGAAGCACTTTAATCATCATCGTTAACAATCATTTAAAAAACAATATATTGTAAGATTAAAATCATGCAAGGCGAAGCTTCTGTACAATAACTATTATCTTCCACGATTTACTCGACTCTCCTGAACGTAACTGCGCAGAAGTGAAAGATCTGAAAATCCAAAAAGGTCTCGCCCTCCAGGACATCTTAACTGAAATTCACACAATGGTGAAAAAAAGTACGTTCGAAGAACCGCAAGCTACTTATCGTATTTCTCTTCTATACATTTATATAGATTTATATATATACATAGATATATATGTGTATATATATATATATATATATATATATATATTTTTTTTTTCATTTACATTCTCGATAACCCCGTTTTGATCCGTTTGCGTTTTTCCTTCGCAGTCGACTTTCCGAACGACGTGATCGTCGAGCTGATGATCCGGCTGGCCCAGATTGAAAAACGCACGATCGCTGGAGCGAGCGAAGCCGTCCAACTGAATTCCCTAGTCGCCGCGTTCCAGAACATCCGAAATATGCAACCCTGAAAATTCGATCAACGAAACGAGAAAGCGAGGAAAAGCAGAAGGAGACGGAGAGAGAGAGAAGAAAAGAGAGAAGGATGGCGGAAGTGATTTCTCGTTATCGAGACGCCACATCGGTAGTTTCCTGTTTTCCTTTTTTTTTTGTCCCTCGGTCTTCGCAACTTCACCCTGAAACTTCTTAATTGGCGCGATACTCGGATCCTGGTTCAAAGAGAAGGGTAGATTCTCGCCTTTGAGGGAGAAACAATTGTTTGAGAGTGGATCAACGCGAGAACCGGAAGAACCAAGTGTGGCGTTGCGGAATAAAATGAAAGCCGAGAAATAAACAGGGCGAATTGATTTATAAGAAAATGAACGAGTCGCTTGGTCGAGGTTGTCTGGTGAAGAAAGTGACTGAAGGAAAATAGAAAAAGAAGGACGGAAAGAAAAAGATAAAGATTGTTCCGTTCCCTCTTAAAGTTACCGTTCCCGTTCCCTCTTAAGGACATGTCGAAGACGTACCACGTGACACACGAGTGCGAGAGAGATAGCCGAAATTTTCAAATCGCAATTTCTCAAGCACGTAACATTTTTATCGTAAAATTCAAGCATCTATTTCCGTCTCTATGAATTCTATAAAGACTGATGCTCGATTTTTTGCCGAAAACTTTATTGACGCTGAGTAAACGGATTTCGAAAATTTGTGAGGTTATGTCGAGGTTCGTCGTGCTCTTAAAGACACGTAGAAGATGAACAGCGATTTCTCAAGGATGAAACATTTTTATCATAAAAAAAAACATACTCAGCCCCCGCGCGTATGAATTCTGCAGGAACCGATGGTGGATTATTCACCGAAAAAACCGGCGTTGGGAAAATCGATATTATAAATTTGTGAGGTTACGTCGCTCTTCTACGTGTCCTTAAAGAAGCTTCCGTTTGCCTCTCGAAGCGCCATCTTTCTTTGTTGGACTCACGGATACAGTTACACGCTTCCGTCTTCAGCCTGATCACTAATGAGGATTTGACCTCGATTATTTTGGAGCTTCTGAATAATTATACGTCTGCCATCAGATATTCTGAAAAAGTAAGATGTAGCGGGAGAGAGATCAGATTACGCTTTCATGCGGCGGTTGCACCTCTGAGCAATTATAAAATACAGCGGTACGAAAAAGAGCGATAAAGAAGTACCGCGGAGGCAAAAATAAATTGAAGGCGATTTCAACGGACTCGTATCGTGCGTTGGTAAGACCGTAAGCGGATTACAGAATCTGGAAGAGACACAGAATGCAGCGATGGCATCGAATAATAATAATAATAATAATAATAATAATGATATCAAAATTTCTATTTGCCTCAATAAAAATGGCGCAAATAGTATTTCAGTGATTACAAACACATTATTATTTTTTAAAAAACATCAACATGGTAAAACAAAATTCATCTTAAAACATCTTAAGTAATCTCTTCATGGCACATTTCGGAACACCACCACGTGCACTTTTACCGGGTGTTTCACGCTCGGCTGGATTAGACTATTGGCGTCGCTAGACCAGGTACGATCGATGGGAGAAAGCTTCGTTTGAAAAAAATAATGTTGCAATCAAATCGAAAAAAGAATGTAATCGTACACGCTTTTGTCATACAGAGTGTAACTATTGTATAAAATCAATGGTAGCTGGAATAATAGCGAGAAATGAATACTAAAAATATAACAATTCCGAAACAATGAGAAATAAAAGTAGAATAAACAGTAAAAGCTAAACAAAAAATTTTGGTTAATAAATTAAAAACTAAAAACTTAACTAAGACTAACTAAACTAAGAAATAAAACTAAAAATAAATACTAGTAATAAGGAAGTCGTGAAAATAAAATTGAAAAAAACCGCAAATATAAATGAAAATAAATTTTATTTTATTTACGATATTTGAGGTTATTTTTTAAATTCTGTTATCATAATTTTGTTCGTTCGAGAGTTCAATTTTTCATGGTTTCGTTTCGCTTCTTGAAATAAATAAAACCATGAAAAATTGAAGGGAAGGGTTATTCAGTCAGCCGTAACAGTACCTAATCAGGGAATGTACAATCGGCAGCTAATTCACGAAGCAGTCAACAAAAGCTCGCGATTGGAATTATTCTCAGTGTTTGACGCGCTCTCACTCTTTCAGGTGTGAATCGCAAGAGGCGTGAAACGGAAGATCGACGAATACGCCGCGGAAAACTCGAAGCAAAAAATTGCATGGATCGTGGACGAGGAAACGAGAGAGAAAGAGAGAGAGAGAGAGAGGGAGCGAGTAAATTGAATCGCATCTCTCGGTGCGATGACTCCGGAGTGAAACCTCTGCAATATTTTATCGCAAAATCCGTCTTTGTACGTTCCGTCACTCGGAGGATCGCCAGGAGCAGAGATACACACGTACATCGTTCCTGTCGTATTCCGAAGTTTTCATTCTATCCAGAAACCGTGAGATATGGTTCCCTCAAAGTTTTCGAGTCCGAGGAGCTTTGCGCAGTTACGCCAAGAGCCGCGTATAATAAAATATCGTCGGATCGGTCCAGACACGAGAGAGATGGAGACAGGCAGAGAGAATTCAAAGAGAACAACGTTAAGGGGGTGCATTCCTGTAAACATAGCAAAAAATAGGTGAATTTTCACAATTATTATCGCAATTTAATTTTTACAATTGTTATCGCAATTGAATTTTTACAATTCTTATCGTCATTTAATTTTCACAATTTTTATCACAATTGTTTTTTCAAAATTTTTATCACAATTGAATTTTCACAATTTTTATCGGAATTTAATTTTCACAATTGAATTTTCAGAATTTTTATCACAATCGAATTTTCACAATTTTTATCACAATTCTTATCGCAATTGAATTTTTACAATTTTTATCACAATTTAATTTTCACAAATTTTATCACAATTTAATTTTCACAATTTTTATCTCAATTGAATTTTCACAATTTTTATCACAATTTAATTTTCACAATTCCTATTCCAATTTAATTTTCACAATTCCTATTCCAATTGAATTTTCACAATTTTTATCACAATTGAATTTTCACAATCGTGATCGCAAAAGTACCTTATTTTTTTTCGATTTCGACGCAAATTCGTTTCCAGTTGGAAATTAAGAGAGTAAAAAAAGTATTTGGAAAACGCTTCAGCTAATTCGTATTTAAAAGTATTCGATTGGCTGTGCATTAACCATTACGTATTGCAGCGTTTCAAGAAAATCGTCCCTTAAGGGGTTAGCAAGTATCAAACGAAAATTTCGAGATCCACGAGAACGAGGTCTCGGTCGGAAGTTAGTAACGCAGTTAGCTGGTAACTTACTGAGTCCATCGTATCGTTGGATTTCTTCTCCAAAAAAAAAACTTTCACCATCTAGCGGCTGATTAAAATGTACATTCATTCTGCGATCCAAATTCCCCATCTTTTCGACTGGCTAAAAAATGAAATTCCCTAAAAAAGAACTTTAAGTTTCAAAAATGGAAAATCTCTAGAAAAATGTCGTTTCGAAATTTGGAGGGTGTTAAGCAAGTTTTTCCAGATCTATTGGGGACTGCCCATTATCGTCCGTCAATTTAACAATTTTTCAGCTATCGGGACAAAATTTTCCTACAATAAAACGAATTTTTATCTAACTTCGAAACGATAAAAAAAAATTGTCAAAATTTTAGCACAGGCGTGCCCCCTTAACACGAGGAGAAACGGAAAGAGAATGGAAACGAGGAGAAGGGAGGAAGCATAAATGAAGAGTGGGAGGAGACGAGAAACAAAAAGAATGAAACCCAGAGTGAGACGAGGAGACTAGAAACGTTGCTCAACTCGGGGAAGATAACATCTTTCCAAAGATGTTCGAGAGGACGATCTACCAAAGCTCTTTGTCTCTCCCTCTCTTCCCTCCCCGCGAGCGTTTCGAGCTTCGAGTAGAACAAGCCGATAATAACTACGGCAAAGACATCAAGAGCGAGAAAGGGAGAAGCGGAATCCCGGAGTTTTGCAGTATGGAGAAAATCCGTCTTGGTTAAATTTGCGAGACTGCGAAGAGTCTCTTTGGTGGATCGTATAGGTATGCGAAAGGACAGAAGTACGCGTCGGGTGAGAGGAAAAGGCCCGCGCGCGCGAACCTTTTGCCCTGGAGCTACTCGCGCCGGAAACCGTCCGACCTCTAGCTGCGCACTCCACGGGCCATTTCACGCCGAAGAGATTTTCGCGCCGCGAAATTTCATCGTACGTGATGGAAACGGTGTTGTGCCTCGGGATGAAGAGTAAAAAGACGTTGCGACGGATCCATTCGAGTGGGACTCTCGCCGGTTAGTTTTCGGGTGAAACGACGGTGAGAAATTTCATCCTCCGGCTGTTGCTTGATGGTTCCGCTGGATGTAACGCGCCGAGCCTCGGAATTATCAGAGCTGGATTATTGTTTTTTTCAACTTTCTCAGCCAGTTTTTGAACCAGAGAAACGGTTCGGGTGTCAAAATGTAGGTTTTCGAAGCGGCCGGGGCGTGATACTCTTCGATCGACGATCGACCCAACCGGAAGCTCACGTTTGGAGCTTTTGTCATATGTATTGATCGCGGAATATTTTACATTCATAGGAATGCCTATTTCTTCAAAGGTTCTTTTCTGAAGGTCGAAAGGTGGGTGTGAAAATGCCGATGTAAAACGATTTCTCGTAGACGTAATTTTCAACGGTTTTACGATAGTTTTTACTAACTTTCTCCGACATTTTTTGACGCAACGAAACGATTCGGGTATCAAAATGTAGGTTTCCGGAGTGGCCAGGTCGTGATTCTCTTCGATCCGCGATCAACCCAACCGGAAGTTCACTCTTCGAGCTCTTCCTTCACAATTTCTCGAGAGCCGCGATTTTCTTTCGTCATCCACGATTATCCGAACGCATAAAATTCTTTCTTTAGCAATCATGAATCTAATGCAAAAATTCAGAACCGTACGTAGACCGGCGTGCTCGAAAAGTTTTTCCGGAAAATGACGAAACGATGAGGCTCCCCAGTGGCTGAAAGCATCGAGCTCCCGACATTTTATCGTCGTTTGCCGAGCACCGTCGATTCACCAAACGAGCTTTTCAATTTTGCCCTCCTCGCTGCACATATTTTACCCACAGGATCACTCGACGTCGGACTCTCGACAACTAAAGCTCCCTCACACACCGGGCTCTATATTATTTATTGGTCTACAATAATAATAGCTGGAAGCAGAAAGGAGCCGAGCAGCGAGCATTCAAAATTGCAACTTTTTCAGCGCCTTATCGAATTTTGAAAAATACTTAATATTGCCCCAAGCCAATAATAATAATATATTTTAGAAAATCTCAACAGTACCAACTGGTTTTCACGATAATTAAAAATATGGACGATAGTAAGAATATTGGTTTCTTGAAACTCAATTAAAATGTGGAATAATGGAGGTAATAATAATAATAGTGCGACTCCGATATCTCGGCGACACTTGGATCAATAATGATGTTTTAGAAAATTTTAAACAAATTTGTACGTATAAATAAACGTCCAAATTATTATTCGATCGTCTTATTCCTTCAAAATCGATTTTCCAGGATAACTCTGATTTGCGAGTCGTTACAGTCACCCTACAAAATGGGGTCGGATTACTTAAATACAAAAAGTAATAAACAAATGAAAAACAAGAAAAAATTAGAATATGATGAATGATAAATAAATAATAATAATACATGAATAAGTAACAATAATACAAAAACGAATTGTAGAAATCATTAATAACGATAATCAATAATTATTATAAATTATTATTAATTAATAATCATCATTACCGACCCATTTAGTTATGCATGTGAACCAACCAATCTAATAATAATATAAAAAATATAAATTCTACTGATCGCTTCGCGTTTACAAATTCACTCGAATATTAAGTTTAATGAATATTCAATCCCACGTACAGACGCCGAGTTAATTGATGATAAATTAATTACGGATTCAAAAAGCAAGACGAATAATTTTCGCCATACTGGGGCAAAACGAGCATTGTCTCATTTTAGCATTTTATTGAGAAGGAATATTTCGTCGAACGTCCTTTACCGATTGAAGGATCCTTGAAGGGACATCCTTCGATGGACAAAAGGACGTTTGATGCAATATTTCTTCGAAAATAAGAAAAAAATCACTCTTACGTATAATCATTTTTAATGACTTTCCGAATACCTGAATTTTTTTGCTCTCTACTGCTCTCCAACGACAATTTTGAACTTTCGAATAAATTTCAGTGATTTTCCACAAGACCTAAATAAACCATCATTTTTTCGGTGGTATGTGACATTACGAAAATTAATTATCACCAAAAAAATATCCAAAAAATACTAAGGGAAAAATAATTAAAATCTGTCAGGCGAAAATTGAAAAAACAAAACATTAAAAAATGTTTTCTTGACTATTGAAAATTGCTGAACATACGCAGTGGTGATCTAGGTGATTTGGGTATCCCTCTATATAAGGCATCGAAATTTTTGTATCTGGCAACCCTATATATATATATATATATATATATATAAATGTATATACATATATATAACTCAAAGTACTCGAAGGGAAAGTAATGTCTTGGAAAATGATCGATGCACGAATACCCCGTGGATAAGAACGCCGAGAATCGTGTTACTCGATGTGGTAGGGCGAACACGTACAAAGCCCCGAGGCGTTTAAACCCATTTGCAAGAAGCCCGTCGCACATGGGTCTAGGCATCGATTTCGATTCGTCTCCTTATTTGATATACGCGCCTCGGGCTCATATATATCCGTGAGATTCGGACATCCGTCTCGATGTCGTTCACCGCGAGGATACGCGTGTACACATCGACGGCTCAAGTTCTGCGTGAGCTCGAGGCCCAAAATACAAAAAAAAAAAAAAAAAATGATTTGTTTTTCGATTTTTTTTCGGCTAGGACGATGGGATGGCGACGTTGGGACTCTGCACACAATTGACGAAGGGTTTCGTGAAATTTCAGGTTTTTTTTTTCGATGAAAAATATTGGCAAACAATTGGATCATTATTGTTTAAACATATTGCCACAATGGCTGTGTTCACGATCCCGATAATTAGGATCGTTCGAAATGGGCCTTTAAAAAAATTCGTTTGGATATAATAATGAACTTTTTCTTTTTTTTTCTTTTAATTTTTTACTTTTTTCTTCATCATCATACGAGCAGGGTGTCCCACGTAAGAATGTCATCCGTGAGATGGGTAGTTGGGCTTGAAATTCTGAGTCGATTGATACGAGCATGTATGGTTCCCGAATCAACCCCTTAATTGTTATTAATTTTTATAGGCAGCCAATCAAGCGTGCCCGTTCAGTGGGCTTAGCCTCGGAATAATTATTATATTTAGACGTTTAGTGTCATATCACAGGTCCATGACGATGTATTTTTATACCTTGAAGACAAATCCATCATTTAATTCGCATTGAACTAGTCATTTCTAGGGAAAAATGACGAAAAAATATTCTAGAAAGGTTTTTCGCATTTTCCCAGTCTAATTTTGCACTTTCGGCAAAAAATCGGGCATATTCGTAATCAGCGGAAAATTTTCGACTAAATAGAGCCTTTCAAAAGTCGAAAAACGGAAAAAAAATTTTTCTCCTTTCCTGGCCACTTTTCCAGAATCTCAGAAATCACGATATTTCAAAAGGTCGTTGAGTAGGCTTCTTTTATGCGATGGAGATTCATTCGATGGGTTTGGAAAAGGTTTTTGCCTGACTTAAATAATCGCGTTGGATTCGTATCGATGTCTCGTATAGTTTCCCCGGAAAGTCCACCCGAAAAATGGCAAAAAAAGAGGCAAAGGGGTATGTATGGAAAAATTGGCAAAAATCGATGGTCCAACTTTGAAATTCTGCCAAAAATCGAAAAATCATC
>JAPYZJ010001998.1:0-23367 GCA_030522765.1 Ophioninae sp. B BG-2022a
GGCTTTCCATGATATGGCCAGATACAGGTTTGCCCTATAACTGCCTTAACATTCGATGGATCTACATAACCTCTTCTTTTATATGGAACCGCAATTCAATTGTCAATAGCAGTGGTGTTTTTACATTTTCTTAAAAACTATAACAAATTGACGACAAAATGGACTCCAACGACAAAAAACGATACGCAACTCGGATTCGAGTTAGAAGATTTCGACAGCTGTTTAAGGCGCAGAGCAAAATTCGAAAAGTGTCATCGTTGTCGGAACAAGGTATGTACAATTCATAACCATGTTTGCAGGTGCTTAACATGGTATTCTTATGTAGATTCTAAGTTGACAGGCATATTGACTATACATAAATAAAATGTCCGGACGATTTGAACTTTTATAATTTGCAAAATGTGTGTACGCAGAGTATCTACTAAGAAAATAACTTGAACGAGCATATATTTTCTCTTGCCTCAAAGGTTGCGTTGAACGTAACCGAAACGTTCTCCATATCTTGGTAAAGTCAGTAATATTTCACTGGGCCACCTCTCCTCTATGGTCATCTGTCCTCGAATTACCCTAGGGACTTTTTCGAACCCCTTCAATTCTCTAACTTTGATGGCATTTTATTTGATATAGGCACTTTTTGGGGAAAATGGTTTTATTCAATTCATTAAACCCCTTCAATTCTATAACTTTGGTAGAATTTTAATTGATATAGGGACTTTTTGGAACCCCTTCAATTCTCTAACTTTGATGGCATTTTATTTGATATGGGGACTTTTTGGAGAAAACGGTTTTGTTAACTTTATTAACCCCCGTCAATTCTATAACTTTGGTAGAATTTTATTTGATATAGGTACTTTTTGGGGAAAATTATTTTATTAACTTTGAGGACTTATGTCCTGAACGTTAATAATGTCGAGTAACCTCGATTAATAAAAGAACTTTAAGGTAATTTAAGATACAAAAAGGTATTTCAAGGTACAGAATCGTTGGTTTATTCATTATGATCTAAACTAGAGGAATCGCGGGTGTACTCGTCTGGATAACGTCGTATATGTTTAGCTTTACAAATAGCTCGTTTAATTATAAATTAACACTCAGAAATGTTTATTTTTCAATTTCGATAATAATGTTAATGGAATTGAACGATATTCGTATGTGCTTGCCTGAAGTTTAAGCAATGACTGTACGTCCGTTCCAACTGTTGAAAAAACAAAATCTGCATTTTTTCTATTTAATTATCATGTTCGGATAATTTTGTTATTATAAATAATTACTCAAAAACTCAATTAATCGAAATATTTCTGTTGACTGTTTTTCTCGTAAGGCCATAAGGTCAAACTCAACCCCCCCCCCCTCCATATAATGATCTTTATGAATGTCTACCAGATTTACGATTTCAATTTCATTTCATTTGATACACATATGGAGATATTAAACCTAATAAAAATTACTTTCTAAACAAATTTCAAATTATTTAAATTTGGTAGGCTCATTTAAGTTTTTCGCTTGCTCAAAAGTTGCACTCAGCTTTAAATTTCCATAGAATTTTATTCCATATTCATAATCAGGTTTTTTTTCTCCTCAAACCGAAAAACTTTTTTCCTGTTTTTTTTTAACTCGTCCCTCAATTTCCTCCACCATTAATAAATTAATTTTTTTCGCAGCTATAATTTATTTTCCTTTGCCTCTTCGTTCCCTCTCCCACATTCAATCACGCGGTTACCCGAGTAATTTGATTTTCCGCGAGTTTCCTAATTAGTTATTCCGTGCTTTTTATTTCGATTTTCCTCCTTTTTATTTCTCTGTGAGAGCATCAGAGTGCACCTGTTTCGGCCGGTTCTGATGGTAACGCGTGACGACGTGGCAAAGCGTCGAAGGGCTCGAAGGCCTCGAAGGGCTCGAGGGGCTCGAAGGGCTCGAAGGGCTAAGGGATTGGGCTCGAAGAGCTCAAAGGGCGAAAAGAAAGGGCACGAAGGGCTCGAAGGGCTCAAAAGGGGAAGGGAAAGAGCACGAAGGGCTCGAAGGGAAAGGGCACGAAGGGCTCGAAAGGCGAAGGGAAAGGGCTCGAAGGGCTCAAAGGGCGAAGGGAAGGGGCAAAGGGCTCTTTGGAAAGGGAAATGCTTTTCCGGCTAATTAAGTTATCGCGAAGGCGCAAATGGGAAGGAAGCCGAGGAATGGGGTGCACGCAGCAAGGGGTTAAAGGGCACTAAAGGGGCGAAGGGACGTTGAAGGGCGCCGGAAGTTCGCGATAGAGCGCGCGGTAAAATACCGCACATCCACGTGATTTACGCGTATGCCTCATAAGCCTACGTACGTACGAAGAGTCAACCGTACATCTAAATGAGATTTATTAAGCTAAACCTGGCGCGTCCCGATCTAATGCATTCCCGCCCCCCCCCCCAATCCCTCGTCTCTCAACTTCCTCTTCCCCGCTAGGCTATATGGATTTAATGAACGCTCGCAGTCACGATGAATCACCTGTGCACTCTCGTTTTTGAATTACGCTTTCGTATCCTCGCCAGTCACGAGGCGAGGAAACACCAAAATTGAAATTGGGAAAAGAGTGATAAAAATTGAAATGAGAAAAAAAATGAACGAGGAAACAAATTGGGAAAAAAAAGAGATCGATAACGTTCGAGACTTCGTTGAATAAATTAGGACTTGGAAATATTTGTTTTTTTTTCTAGTTTTGACGAGTTAAAGTTGGTGATAAATCGTTTCTGAAGGGGTGGGGGGAGGAGTGAATTTTCTGGGTTAATTGTCAATTGGTCGACGTCAATAAATGATAATAAGAATTAATAAGTAAGATTAATAATATAAGAAGAACTGGATAGAATGTACCAAAAGAAAAATTACATACTGTAAAAAGAAATCCGTAAAAATGAACCTAAAACTCTAAAAATAGACTCTAAAAATAAAGAAACTTGAATACCAAAATCCGTAAAACGGTCTTTAAACCTGAAACAACAAATAGCCTCTTTTCGACAAAAAAAAAAAAATATATCTTCCACTTGAAAACATTCGTTTTCTTCGCCGAAAGCATAAAATAAAAACCGGCTAGTAAAGTGAAAAAAAAAAAGAACTGAATCGGAGCGTGAAAAAAAGAGAAATTAAATTTTGTAGAGCAGAAAATAAAAAGGTGGCGAAAAGATCGTAATCGTAAAGAGAACGAGGGGTGGACTCGTCTTACCTTGGGATGATCGCGAACGGGCACCTGAACCCTGACGTTAACTTTGATCGGCTTATCTCGCGTGATGTCGACCATTCGTCTCTCGGTTCCGTCGCAATTTCCGCCACCGCCACCACCGCCGCCGCCAGGGCCCCCTCGGCCGCCGCCCCCTCTTCCACCCCCGCTAGAATCTGGAACGAGAGAAGCCAAGAATCCCGGGGGATTCGTACGTATATACGGTGAGAGGATACCTCGACGTGTTTGCATCATATCGGAGTCAACGAACCAGCAAATTCGCGAGATACAGATGGCTGGCTCAGATGAGGGCTGTGGGACGAGGGAAGGGTGGGGGGGGGGGGGTTGATGGGTTCCTAAATGGGCTCGGAACGAGTAAGGGTCACAGGGAGGAACGGGAAGAGAGGGGATGGCTAAGGGAGGCAGATAGGGAAATAAATGACAAAAATAAGGGAGGTGAAAACGAAGGGAGCGATAAACGTGTAGGGGGGGGGGGGAGGATTATTCGAGACCTCGGATTATTCGGATGCTGAAAATGTTTTTTTCAAAATAATAACGCGTATGAAAAAAGTAACGCCGATTACAGTGGGTTAAATTGGAAATATTTTGAAATTTGTTGAAGAAGATTTTGGAGAGTATTTTTTTAAATTGATTTGATGCTATTAGCGCTTTTACCTGTAGGCTTCCTTCTATTTCTATTGAAATTTCCTCTACATTTTTTTCCTGTCCCGCCATCTTTTTTTTTTCTGTACCACCATAGCTTCCTCCCGGTTCGATACTCCACCATAACCCAACCCCCATTGCTGAGGGTTGAGGTTTGCGTCGTTAAACGCGACAGAAATTTTTGTTAGTAATTTTCTATGTTCATCGTTACGCATTATTATTAGATTTTCTTTCTTTTAAAAATACTTGATATGTTTACGATTCTTTTAGAAATATTATATTATTCATACGATTATATTTTGTAGATTTAGTTTGCACATGAATCAGAGTCGAAATAAATGTTTGCTTGATTTTTTTGGCTTCAACTTGCCCAAAGAAATTTTAAAAAAATTAAAATAAAGACAAAGTCATTTTCATTAAAAAAATCATTTTCATTGATGCAAACGCCAACGTAATTTTCAACAATAATCTTGAACCCCACGCAGATGGCGTCGCGAGTGAAAACTAGTAAATTGCATTATTTATTATTATTTATATAATAATAATAATAATAATAATAGCAATAATAATAATATAATAATACTATAAATAATATTATTATTTGTATAAGAATAATAGGAGGAATAATAATAAATAGATCGAGAATAAAATAGCCAAACAAATGGAAGGAAGAAAGAGAGCCGCAGGGAAATAAAGGGGTCATTTTTCCTTCCGACAAACTGTACAATCTCTAGCCGCTTTCTTCGTTCGCGTCTTCACGCCTCGAAGAGCTTCGTCGAGGTGTAAAGCCATGACGAGAAAATCAGAAATCTAGGCAAGCGCCAGAGGGGCTAGAGGGGTTTAAATGCAAACGATATTTTCGCCTTTCCGTGGGTGTTACTGGTCGGTGGCACACGCCACGAGGAAGCTGTGCGTCTCACAGCTGGTAAAGCTCCGGTTGGACAGCTGCCAAAATACATATCTCATTTCCGGTTTCCTTCTCTCGCTCTGCCATTTTCTCTTTGTCAGCCACGGTCTCGATGAACACGAACGGGGAAAAGTCACGGGTTTTATTTGCGAAGACCTGGCTATTGGTGAACCGGCATCAAGAGGAGGGGGGGGGGGGGAGCACTCATTTTCGCACGTAACATTCGTTATTAATAGACTTTTACGGGAAATCATTTATTCGCTGATGAATTTTCGTGACTCGCAGCGACGATAAATCGACCGAAACGAGAAAGGCATTTTTCAAATTATTATTATTCTTTTTTCTTCATTTAATTTTCGTAACGAATAGTAAAATTTAAATCTCTAATTCACATTAATTAAATTAATAAATCTGGAAATTCTATTAATTACCCGGAATCTACAATGAATAATAAAAAATGTATTAATGAAATGTGTCAAATAAAATTTCTTCAATAAAAAATATGTAATAAATGTTTGTAATTAAATTGTAATTAAAAGTGCAAAAAATTAAATCGTAATTAGTTTAATCATCATTCGCGTTAATAATCAAATTTGGTGGGCGATTCTAATTACGTTAATATTTAACTCAATCGTAATTAGCAATAAAATATTTAGCATTTTGTTAATTAATGTTAATTAGTGTTCGATACGTGGATTGATAGAAATTCACAGATGGAAATGATCGTGGGCACAAGATTTTGAGTCGAGAAATATTTAATTATTGAGTGAAAATGGGGTGAAAATTATTAAAGCGAATTATTCATAGAAATGGTGATTATTGCTTGGTACAGAGACAGACGGAACAAGAGAGAGAGAGGAGATTCGCAATTCGGGCCTCGTTGACAATTGTCCAGTCCAGTGGAAAATAACAATTAATTAGAAGGTCTCGTAAATCACGTCGGTGATATTTTCCCCGCTATTGACAATAATAGGATAGCTCGAATGCGAGCGGACCGAAAATAATTTCTCTCGAACGAGCACGATGCTATACTTCGGGAGCTATTACGTTGATGATGCTCATCTCTTGCGAGAGATGAGTTTTACACGACTACTGAGGGAACGCGAGATGAAGAAAGAGGAAAAGAGCCAAAGAGAAGATGAAAAGAGAGAACGTAAGATGCAAAGATAAAAGGAAAACGATGGAAAGAGGACAAATCCGTAAAAAAAAACAGGAATAACGATAATAAATGTCAAATGAGAATATTAATTATCGTTCATTGCGGTAATTAACTTAATTAGCAAGAATTAAAATTTGATTAAATTTATTTAGATTAAAGATGTAATTTCAATGATTGAATTGACGATTTCTATTTCATGAATTTATTCGATGTAAAATTCATAATTAATTAATGATTACTTCATTAACTTTGACAACTTTTCATTTAAGTTTGTCAACTTCAGCTTCAAATTATTCATTCATTCATTTGAGCCTGAAGTAGAAAAACTCCAATGGAAATTTGTCGATCTTACTTAATTCATAAATTCATTATTTATTTTATATCGAATTAATGAAAAAATGAATTCAAAATTAACGAGTATGAGAAATATTGAATATATACATCGAGAACGTCTTGCGGAACGAAGCAGAGAAAGGAGGAACGAACGAAAATTACGTGTATTTTAATGCTTGCTAATTGAGTTAATAATAAACGAGAAATTAATGATTTATTAAACGAGAGCTAAAGTTGTGGAAGGAAATGAAAAGTTGCCAAAGTTACTTAAACTTTAATAAATGAATAATATAATACCGTATCAATGCCAAAATAATGAGAATTTTACGTAGGGCATTATAACGATTTTCAAGGAGGAGCAGAAGGAGTGATAAGGCTACAGAGAGGGGGAGAGGCCGAGGAAGAAAGATCTATTGGTTGGCTGATATTATTATCGTGGAAAAATAAGATGGGAAGTATTATAAAAAAAAATAATTGCGAATTTATATTGGTAATTATACCAATATTATATATTATTATATATTATAATTGACAATGATGATATATTTATATATATTATATATTATATGAATTACCAATGTGTATTGTCAGTTATATAAAATACCTATTTTGTATAATAGGTACATTATGCTGTATTTCTCTCTATACTATATATTTAAACTGCGGTACCTATATATTCGGTATTAACAAAATTCGAATATGTACGATCTACGATCTGCCAAAAGAAATAACAGAAAATAAAACATTTTTATTTCAAATTTTTCAAGTGTTTTTAATAAAATCAATATTAATAAATAAAAACTCATCATTTTCATAATTGAAAATTATAATAATCGTATGCCTCTGGTAATTACATATTATATTAATTATTATAATTTCATAATCATAAAATATAAAAACTGATTTTCTTCGAGTTTCAACGAGCTTCAACGTCATAACAATAGACGTATTCAAAGCTAGATGTACATGCGTGTGTATT
Organism: Ophioninae sp. B BG-2022a; assembly: GCA_030522765.1. NCBI lineage: Eukaryota > Metazoa > Arthropoda > Insecta > Hymenoptera > Ichneumonidae > Ophioninae sp. B BG-2022a. The sequence goes on from JAPYZJ010001998.1 coordinate 7,223, forward strand.
ATTAAGCAATCATGTGAAACGTACGTAAGTGCAACGCCGGAGCACCTCCTTGCGCAACGTTCTTGTCCTCTTCGGGAGTTTGGCTTCGCATATACGCGCTTTGCATACGTAAGCTCCAATTATATGGGTGCAAGCTCTCGTTCCCAAGACTCTCTCTCGCTCTCTCTCACTCTCTCACTTTAGCTCTCCGGAGGCATTGATATACGCGATGGACCAAAACGCTCAGGGACTAATTAATATCGAGGGCGCGAATCACGACACGTCTTGTGTGACCTCCACCCCCCCCCTCGCCCTCTTCTCGGTGGTGTAGAAGGGAGAGATTTTCCCAATAACCAGACTGCATAATATTCAATGTTCCCAGAGCAATCTATATCCCACACTCACGTAATCCATGCGAGTATAAATCCACTCGTCTACTTACATAAACAAATGAGGGTCGAAGAAAAATCTTTTTTTTCGGTTTGTAAAAAAGAGGGTAAAAAGTGGATAAAAAAGAGGTAAAAAGACGGTGAAAACGAGGTGAAAAGAGGGTAAAAAATTCCATGTAAATATGACGTTCAAACTGAAACAAAAAACAATTAGAAACAATTTTCGGTTTGTAAAAGAGAGGGTAAATTCGGTTCGGTTCGTCAAAAAGAGGGTAAACAAGAGGTTAAGACGAGGTAAAAAGAGGTTTAAATACAGGGTAAAAACAAGGTAAAAAGAGGAAAAAAAGAGATTTTAAAACAGGTAAAAAGACGGTGAAAACGAGGAAAAAAAGAGATAAAAGGACGGTAAAAACGACGTAAACAGAGGGTAAAAAATTCCATGTAAATATGACGTTCCAACTGAAACAAAAAACAATTAGAAACAATTTTCGGTTCGTAAAAGAGAGGGTAAATTCGGTTCGGTTCGTCAAAAAGAGGGTGAACAAGAAGTAAAGACGAGGTAAAAAGAGGTTTAAAAAGAGATAAAAACAGGATAAAAACAAGGTAAAAAGAGGAAAAAAAGAGGTAAATACGAGGTCAAAAGAGGGTAAAAAGGGGGTATAAGAGGTAAAAAGAGGATAAAAAGAAGGTAAAAAGAGGGTGAAAACGAGGTAAAAGGAGGGTTAAAAATTCGATGTAATTATCACGTTCGAACCCAAACAAAAAAAAAACCAATATAGTAGGGAATAAATGGAAAAAAATGTTTCGTAAAGTAAGCCCTACGTAATTATGCAGCCCTTATAAGTGGGCTTTCTTGTCACCATCAGTGAGGAAATCCTCGGATAAAACGACAGTCTGTTCGCAGGGCTGGGAAGGGAATCACTGATAAGGGTTTTCCTTAGCAGCCTCAGACTTCTTCTCCCTTCGTAACCCCTCTTCTCTCGTCACCTACTTGGAGGGCCTCTTTGCTAATTTTCTCTGGAGACCTCGGGAAATTGCAGGAACGAAGGATGGGGGAAGGGAAGGCCAGGAGGGGGGAGCTAAGGGATGATTAATTGATTGATCAAATTTAATGAGCTCTAGGAAATATTCGTGAAATATATCATACGAGGTTCAACGAAAATAACGGAATCGAAGATATTACGATTTAGAACTTTCGATGGTCGATGTTTTGCATCGTTCTGAGGCTTTGATGTCAAAAGAGGGTAATTATGCAGAAGTGCCAACTCAATTTTGACGGAAGATTTTTTTTTGCCTTAAATTAATTTAATTAGTCACCACTAGTGATATTTTGCCGGCGGAGACTCATATTTTTAATTATTTTCATGAGTTATGAGGTTTCGAACTTTGCCGAAAAATGCATTAAAATGGGGCATTTTCGTATACTTCGACGCCTAAACGTCGAAGTCTTCCGAATTTGTTTACGAATTCCAGAATATACCACAAAAAACTCACACAAACCCAACCAACCTCAAAACTCATAGAAATAATCAAGGTTGTTTGGGTTTAATAATTAAAAATGTCAGTCTCCGCCTGCTAAATATCACTAGTGATCACTAACTAAAGTAATTTATGGCCAAAAAAAATCTCCCGCCAAAATTTAGTTGGACTTCTGTGTAATTACCGAAACGAGGTTTTTTAAAAAAATAATGTGATTTTTTTATTTATCACGAAAAGTGTTTCTTTATTTATCTATATCTATTTCGTCCCCTTCAAAGTACCCCCCCCCCCTCAGATAAAATACACTCGTGTGCCAGCGCGTTTTTCCAATTCCCGAAGGACTTCTGATAGGCCGTCATTTTTGTTACAGCCTAGAGCTCTCCCAGCGGTGCGCTCTTTATCTCCTCAATCGTGGCGAATCTCCTTCCTTGCGGAGTTCTTTTCACTTTTGGGATGAGAAAAAACATCGCGGGAGGCCAAGTCCGGTAAATACGTTGGCTGAGGCGTGATCACGGTGTTGTTTCGTCGCCAAAACAATAACGAACGTGCAACGACGCATGACCCGGTGCGTTGTCGTTTGCGATGGCAAACACATCGCTGAGCGCACCAAAACACGTCTAATCTCAATATCAATCAAAAAACAAACTAAATATGCACAGTGGCTGGTAATGTCAACGTATATGTTGGGAACACGTGTAACAAACGAAACATAACGAAACAACGAAAAAGAGAAAATCGATTGTACGTAAATGCACCTGATTTTTTGAACTAACCTTGTACTCTGATCAAAAGCCTGTATAGCAACGGATCGGGAAAATACAGGGCCGTCTATACCGGTATAGAGTTTCCACAGTTTCCCTACACTCTACCGGGAAACAGAGTAAACAAAACCAAACAAACCCCCTTCTTCGAGGGTGGGAGAACAAAAACAAACAAACCCCAACAAACTTTTTTTCTAGAGAGAGAAAGGCTTGTTTTGACTTGATTTGATTTATTGTGCTTTAGTAAAATCCAGTTTCAGGCAATTCTCAATAACATAACATTAATACGAGTTTATAATGAGAGTATTTAATATGAACTAAATAACTAACATTACACGAATTAACATAATTTTCCTTTCGGAAACTCACTAATAACCAAGATAACAACTATTGACTATCTGGTATATCACAATCCACCCAAACAATCCAGCGGGAGAGAGAGGGAGAAAAAGAAAGTGAAAAGAACAAACCCAAATACAACCAAACAAACTCGCTCTTTCCAGAATAGAGAAAGGGAGAGCAGAAGAGAAAGGAGCGAAGAATTTCAACAAACCCCCATCTTCAAGAGACGGATAACGAACCCAAACAAACCCCAACAAACCCATTTCTTCAAGGGAGGGAAAACGAACCCAAACGAACCTCAACAAATCCACTTCTTCAAGCGAGGGGAAACGAACCCAAATAAACCCCAACAAACCTCCTTCTTCAAGAGAGGGAAAATAAACCCCGTTCTTGAAGGGAGGGGAAATGAACCCAAACAAACCCCAACGAAGCTCCAACTTCAAGAGACGGACAACGAACCCAAACAAACCCACTTCTTCAAAGGACGGAAAACGAACCCGAACAAACCTCAACAAACTTTCTACAAGAGAGAGAGAGAGAGAGAGAGAGAGAACAAACCGAACTAAATTATTTTTTTCAAAAAAGCAAGATAGAGAGAGAGGGAGAGAAAGCGAAAATAACAAACCCAAACAAATTCTTTTTTCCAAAAGAGAGAGAGAGAGCGAGAGAGGGAGAAAGCGAAAAGAACAAACCCAAACACAACCAAGTAAACTCGCTCTGTCCAACGGAGAGAGAGAGGGAAAGCAAAAGAGAGAGAGAGAGGACTCGGGAATGATTATCGAACGAGCGTTGCTCGCCTCTCAGTCTCCCGAGGGATAAAAGCATAGAGAGAGAGGGAGAGGCTTCCGCCGATCTGGCCGCCGTTCCTCGATAGAATCGTATACAACCAACGGAGCAAACAACTTTGAAATCGGGACACGTCGATAACCGCCCACCTACCACTGTGTCCGTGTGTACTTGTATGCCCACACGAGTATCCCTACGCCTATTTGTATGTGTGTGTTCGGACTCTGCGGGGGAGGATATCACGAGGAACCGTGAATTATGCATGAGCTAGCGGGGCTAAAGCTACGCGGTCTGTACGGCTCGACCGGAGAAAGAACGACACAAACTCGTAACCGACTATGGGGACGACGGAGATCCTCGAGAAATTACACAACCATCTCCCCACCATATATCCATTCCTCCGTTACTTCCTCCTGTGCTTGTTCACGGTATTGCCAACTTTTGTGCTTTTCCTTCATATCCGATAATACAATCCCATATATATATATATATATGTGTGTGTGTGTGTGTATATTTATGTATGTTTGTATGTATGTATTTATTTATGTATTTATATATTTATATCTTTTTGGGACGAAAAGTGGAATTCCATTTTCGAATTTTCGCTTAGGATGAAAAGTCACGGATCATAGTTGGAAAACGATCGCAAAGAAATAGTCAAGATTGCCTTTCGAGGATTAAAGGAATAAATGAATAAGAAAAACAGTCGCGATGTTTCTTTTACTTTATTTTTCGATACTTTTTAGCAGGTGACATGGTAGTAGGATACATTTAGCAGCGAGCATGGTTTGTATTTTTACAAAAAAATAAATACAAACAAAAACAAATACAAAATACGAATTTATAAGTACGAAAAAAGTCTACACATAGACTTTTTTTTGTTCTTCTAAATTTGTAAATTTGAAACCCAAACAAATACAAAAATTATTTATTGCGTGGGAAAGGTTTTTTAACATTGATATTACGTGCGAAAAGTTTTTTATTTAAAAAAACTCCGAAACTCATATTGACATACGAGAGCTCGTGAGGGTAGTTTTTTGGAAGTGGAATTTAAAGCGTCGAGAGTTATTTTTTCAAAGTTTTTTTTAGTGATTATTTATTTTGGTTTGAATATTTCTGAAAATAAAACAATTTTGTGTGGATTTAAAAACGTAAATAATAGCTCCGATTTCGGAGGAGATTTCTGTGGAAAACCTCAGAAATTTGTGGTTTTGAGCTTTCTTTTTATTTGTTTGAGGTAATGAAAAATTAATTAAGGTAGAGCAAATTACAGGAGAGAGAGTCAGGAGAGGTAAAAGAGAACGAAGGAGTAAAAAGCTTTCCGGCTAGCAGTTTCTTCTTTCGCGAATTACCGAAAATATTTTCATTCTCGCCAGAGCCCCTCCGCCTCTTGCGGTTACCCCCAGAGGTAAAGAATAGAAAAGAGGAGAAAGAAAGAAAAAAAACCATTAACCAAAGAAAATCGTGCAAGCTTTTCCTGCATAACCGTTAATTATTATCCTTTAGAGGGATAAAATATTAAAGTTGCGTAGCAAAGTCGATCGTTGATACGTCACGTCGAAAAAAAGCTTTTGAAAAAAAATTATCTCGAAATAATTATGAATGATTTTTGTCAAAAAATATCCATAGTTTGGGTTTGTTTAGGTTTATTTGGTCTGAAATGATCTCGAAATAATTATGAATGATTTTTGTCAAAAAATATCCATAGTTTGGGTTTGTTTGGGTTTGTTTGGGTTTGTTTGGGTTTGCTTGGGTTTCTTTGGGTTTGCGTACGAAGATTTTAAACGATAATTGAATACCTTTTGAACGCTCTCATTAATAAAGTGAAACCTCGGCCTATTATGATACGGTGAATCCTCGTTAATACGTTTTTCACTGCCACGTCAAATTTTTTTAGCCCTGGCTATCTTCTGTTCATGAAGATAATTATTTAATGTCTCCGTTATTATAATTTATACGTCTCTTAAAAAACGTAAAATTGAAGTTTTCCTGTACATCAATAATGAACTAACAATAAATGTATAATAACGATAGATCAACGTTTTAAAAGCCCCGAAATAATCGTTGACGTCATACACCTACTTTTTCACCTCGAATATATCAGAAATTTTCCCGGCTCATTATTTTTTTAATTTTTCGTTCCGATGGGCTAAAAATATGCCAATCGATATCCGAGTTCGAGGCTGCGATTCAGCGAAGCAAATCTGCGATTCCCTCGCGGGATAGCTCTCGTGGGACCTAGATGACCACTATTGTGAGACTCGCCATTATTGGTGGCCACAACAATATTCCGCTTTATATATAAAATCCCGCAGCGATTCACGATGAAATTCAATGAATGAAAATTGATTCGCACCAGCTTCGCGTCAATCCTTCAGGATGTTCTCCTTCCACTCTTTTCTCTCTTGTTCTTTCGTCCCTTTCGGTTTAGCCCTTCGACCTCTTTCGTTTCAACCCTTTCACTTTAGATATGGCCCTTCCATTCCTTCTTTCCACTCTTTTCCCCTCCACCGTTTTTCATTTTGTCCTCTTACTTTTTTTCGCCTAGCAATGTTTGCCCTTTCCCTTTTGCCCTTTCAACCCTTACCCTTTAGCGTTTATATCCCTTCTACAGTTTTTACGTCTTTCCCGTCCACATCCCTTTAGCCCTTTCGGCCAGTCTCCTCTTGCCCTTCCATCTCTTTCCCTTTAGCCCTTAAACCTTTTCTCTCGAGCTTGTCCACCTTTTTCCTTTTAGCTGCTTCATCCTTTTTTCTCTTTCCCTCAAACCCCTTTATCCCTTACCCTTTTAGCCCTTCCACCACTTTCTCTTCGGTTTTACGCCCTTTTTCTTCTCGTTTTTCCATTTCTTTTCCTTGCCCTTCCATCCCTGCTTTCCAATAATTTTCCTCTCGCTCTTCCATCTCTTTCCCTTTAGCCCTTCAGCCCTTCCCCTCAACTCCCCCCACCTCTTTTCCTCTGACCCTTCATCCCTTTTCCTAAGTGTTTCCACCTCTTTCACTCTATCCTCTCGGCTCTTTTTTTCTCTTGCTCTTTCGTTTTTGCTCCTTTCCCTCAAGCCCTTCGATTTTTCATCCTTTTAGCCCTTCCACCAGTTTCCCTCTATCCTTTACATCCCTTCTCTTCTCGTTTTATCATATTTTTCACGCTTGCCCTTCTGCCCTTTTCTCACTTGATCTGCCCCTATCCCTCAAGCCCTTTCCATCTCTTTTCCTTTATCCCATTTACTCCCTCCCCCTTCGCCCTTCCACCTTTTGTCCCCCACCCTTTTCCACTTTTACCCTTTCCCTTCCACCCTCAGCGTCGAGAATGAAAAAGGAAAGATAGAGGCGTCCTCGCGAGTGGGCACGAGAATATTGAAGGGCTGGCTATGGATTGATAGGCGGAATGGATTGGTCTCGAATGGGCACGCGTTCGTCGAGAGACGCGCCGATATTACGTGAGCCGACTTATGAGTACGCGTGCACAGGCATTTACGGAACTCGACGGGACGACTTTGAACGTCATACATCGCGAGCGCAGGCCCAGAACCCGAATCATTCGAAAACCATATGAAGGCATGTACATATGAAATAACTCGAGAGCGCGGGAGTGATAAAAGCTTGGGACGAGGCGGAGAATTTCATTGAACACCTTGCCCAGGCTAGCTGGAACAAAATGATGTTCAAATGGAAAATCTTCATGCCTCGCATCAATACTTGAGGCACTGCTTCTTGGATATTGAAAAATCGCGAGAATTCTTGAATATTTGAGTTTGTTTGGGTTTGTTTCGGTCTGTTTGGGTTCGTTTGGGTTTGTTTGGGTTTATTGATAAAACTTGATGGAATAATAATGATTGCGTCTGATGAAATGGATTGCGTCTTGATGAAATAATAACCATTGAATCGTTGTTTGGGTCTCATAACGAAATTTGATAGAGTAATAATTATAAATTTGTTCACTAATTAATTTAGTATTTGAAAAAAAATCCGAGCAAGTGCGAGTCGGGCTCGACAACCGAGGATTCCTTACAAATTTGTAGGTACATATTATAAACAGTTCAGGAATCCAGTCTCGCAGTTTTATCCGAGTTTTTTTTTAAATTTCATTACAAATGTATAGTTTTGAGATATTTCCCTACACTTGTAGTAGAAGACGGTATTACTTGCCAAATTTCATAGTTCTAGGTCAACAGAAAATACCCTATAAATTTTGATTCCCTTGAAAGTTGAAATATACATTTTTTTGCGGTATAAACGGCCGTATTTTCTTTTTACTTTAACTTAGAAGTTTGATTTGTTCAAAGCTTCAAGTGAATATAGATCTAAGTATAAGGTTTTAATTTCAACTCGATATCTCTACGCATTCCCGAGATCAAGGGTCTAGACAGACAGACAGACAGACGGACACCAAAGTGATCCTATAAGGGTTCCGTTTTTAGGGTTCCGTACCCAAAGGGTAAAAACGGGAGCCTATTACAAAAACTTCGCCGTCTGTCCGTCTGTCTGTCACCAGACTGTATCTCGAGAACCGCGATAGCTGGACAGTTGACATTTTCAAAAATTATGTATTTCTGTGGCCGCTATAACAGCAAATACTAAAAACAAAATAAAATAAATATTTAATGAAGGCTTCCATACAACGCGATTTTTTTGCCGTTTTTTCCTCGAAACCAACGCTGGTGGTTGGACGGTCGGAGTGCAGCTCGAGCGATCACTGATCTTAAGAGCATGACGAACATCGACATAACCTCACAAATTTTCGAAATCCGTTTTCTCGGCGTCGATTAATTTTACGGCGAAAAATCGAGCCTTTGTAGAATTCATAGAGACAGAAATAGACGCTTCAATTTTACTTTTAGATCAATTTTACAATTTAGATATTCAATACAAAGTGTGTACACCAGAGAATTAGGCAAATACAGGGCCGTCTATGCCGGCACGGGTTTTCCACAGTTTCCCCGTGCCCTCGGCAAATGCGGTATAGCTAACTCGACTGTGGACTCACTATACGTAGGTTAGCTTAGCGGAGTGCGGGTAGGAAGTGACAGGAAAAAGATGAACCAATATAAGGTTAGTAAGTAAAATTGGAAAAATTGAAACTCGAGGAGAAAAAGGAAGGAGATATGTAAAAACCCACAATATACATGGAATAAAGGAAGCCCCCCCCCCCTTTTTTGCTCGATATCAATAATGGCAACAGGAAGGCACTTGGAATATTCACAAAATACTGAGTTCTATTTTTACTATAATGATAAATAATAAAATCAAAATAAAATAAATATTTAAGGGGGTCCATATAAAAAACGCAATTTTTTGGCTATTTTTGCTTAATATCAATAAATGATAACAGGTAGGCACTTGCTATATTCACAAAATACTTAATTGTATTTTTTTTTTATATTAAATAAACAAGGTTACAATGTGAAATTTGTGTAGCTACTGTTGTTTACCTAGCCAATGGTACGGAAGCCTTCGTGCGCGAGTCCGACTCGCACTTGGCCGGTTTTTCCTTTTGAGGTACGAAACCCTAAAAATATATGAGCTGAACGAATTGGCTCATGGGAAATCAGCTTCTGCAGGTGTTAACGATTGCAAAACGAAAATGAAAACATCATTAAAAAAGTAGTGAGAAATGCTCGGATTTGGCGATAAAAGCTTTTCGGTAGTCAAAGGTCACGATATTTAAATGTCACTCGAATCACGTCGATTATACGTTCGTCGTGTCACTCTGTACGCCTAGTCGTGTGAAAATTCGAAGCTGTTCGATGGGACGATCAGGAGCCGCGAATGCTTCGACGAATCGATTCATATTTGTTCACGGGGAAGAAGGAAATGTATTCGCCTCGTCGAGGCTTCCAATACATGGGGTTTTATCCATGTATGTTACAAGAGAACGTCGAAATTTTCGACGATGTCACGTCCCGTCGAGTCTTTTATCAATTTATCAATATGAATATACAAGTTCGTATATTCCTGAGACGAAAACATTTGTGTATTATAATTCACTCCGAGATTCTCGATTTGAGGAACTACGAGTGTCAAACTTGTAATTCTTGTAACAAGTAGGAAATAACGAAAACCAAACATAGGAAAACATCAATAAATTATTATTTTGTTAATAATAATTGTGTAGTTAAAAAAATACTAAATTTCTTATTACATTTCTAATTATTAATTTAAATGTCATACTTTTGTTATAATCATTTAATGTATTTATAATAACAATGACAATAACAGTAATATTTTGTTAATGATAATTGATTAAAGATTAAATAGCTGTTAATAATTATAAATAATAATATAATTATTTTGTAAGTATATCGAATAAGAATTGAAATAACAAATAATAATTATAATAATAAAATAAGATAATAATATAAAAATAATATAATCGTATATTATAATATATACTTATAGTATAATATATCCAACCCAAACAAACCCAAACTGAATTAAATACTAATTACAATAATATCAATAATCTTAATAATAATACTAATAATAAAGGTGACTATCGTGGTGACAACAATAGTGATAACAATATTAATTAATTTCTACTAAAGCAGCAAAAAATGCGAATTTCAATTTTTACTTTAAATAATAAAATCAACTGCAATACATGCTCTGAAAAAACGGAAGTTCAAAGAAATAAAGCTTCGATAATCGTTTTCCACATATGGTTATACCGGGTGTGCCCGCTTCCGCATTAGGAAGCGATGACGCGATCACTTTGCCGGAAAGTCAATCGCGGAAGGCGGAACAGAAAATGGGAGGGGTTAGGAGGGGGGGGGGGTGGCTTTACTCACGGGGCTGGTCCGTTAATGAACTTTGCATGTCGATTGCGTAACGCAAAATCCAATAATGAGATGGAGAGTGGCAGCGGGAGAGGAATTTTGATGCGAAACCCGTCGACGGAATATATCACTTCCCTTGCTACTGTAAAACTCCATTACCCTCTCGAATGCCTCTTTTAATTCTCCGGCGGACCACCCACCACCCAACTACCCCTTGCCCTCTTCTGCATTCTTCACATTGCTGGCACCTTTTCGCACCACGAATTTCTTCCTCTCTCACTCTTTCGCTCTCTCTTCTTCATCTCTCCGCAATCATCTCATTCTCTACGTATAAAACAACTTTATTGCACGGATCATAAAGGAAGGTTAGCCAATTCATCGAGTTATATCGTCCGCCGCGAATTTTCCGATTTCTGTATTGCAAAAGAGTGGAAAATTGACCTCGCGATTTTTGTGGACGTCGATGGCACTAAAACAAACAATATTTAATATTCTGTTTTTTTTTTTCAATCGGTTTAGTCGTCTTTCATCGGCTCATAATGTTGAAACTTTTTTGAGGAGACACCCTGTATATGGAGAAAAAATAAAATGTTGTATATATTAAAGAAAAACAAAAATATTGTCAATTTCTGTATGCACTCCTTGTATGTACAAAAAATCGATTTAAAAATAAAAATTCTGATCTCTTGGATTCCAAATGGTGAAAATAAAATTTTTGACATTGGTTGCTCGTTCTCGTGTACTTAAAATCAGTTTAATCGCGTTTCAGTCGTCGACCTTTTCATTTGGGACACTCTGTATATGAAACGGTCTATAATGATAACATTTTTTAATTTTCTATGTTTGAAATTTAAAAAAAAATTATTTTCGCTGCTAAAGTATTTGCCCTATCTCATTTCTAAGTTTCGACGTTTTTATTCGGGACATCCTATACATAATTTGGCCTACAAGCACGGATTTTTCACTTTCTGTTTATTTGAAATTTTTTTTAACTCCATTTAAAATTCTGATGTTTTTATTCCGGACACCCGGTTAACCGATACTTTATCTAAAATAATATACCGGGTGTCCAAAAAATCGTCTCAAATTAAAAAATAAAAAACTTCAATTTAAAAAATCGACCTGAAAATATCGATGAAGAAATTGAATTTTTAGACTTTTCCAATGGTTTTGAGAAATTTCCCAATGTAATTGTTTAAAATCGTGAAATATTCTTGTTTATTAAACAATTAAATAATTTCGCAAGTTAAATAAATTCAGTACTTTTTGGGAAACTAGGGAATGTTAAAAGTAGGACTGAAAGCAACATAAACAACAACAATAATAAATATATACAGGGTTAGGTCCGAGTATAACGTTCCATCGGTCTGGTGGTGAATGCCTGGTGGGCTCAAGGCATTTGATTAACCAGGCATCGGGCGCGTTGTGCCGCGTGTTCGCGAGGACGGCAAACATCGTGTTTGCGCATTAAATTTCAACCCCCGGTGCTCCGGTTGTTCGCCTCATTCGGGGCAGCACGGTTCGAGCTTGACGGGCAGGGAGGGAGGGGGGGGGGCTCGGGGAAACGAAATCGTGACGTGGAAGGGATGGTGGTCTCGTGGCGACGGCGGTTTTCCGTCGAGTCGGGTCCCCAACTTTGCCATGCGGTATTAGCCTCCCCTTTGGGCAAATTTCGATGAAAACCACCATGCTCCAAATTGAAATCGCGATAGTCGATGAACGGGCAGTGGGGAGGTTACGAACGCAACAAATTTTCGGTTTTTACTTACACCATTTTTTGGAAAAAAAAACTTTTTTCGAAACACTTTTTTTTTTTCATAAAAAGTTAGTAATTATAAAAAAATACGAAATATATACAATAAACTTGTATTTATTATAAACATTTTGTCTACTATAATTACTAATTTTTCAAGAAGTCATCATTTATTTTCAGAGCAATACAATGTTGTATTTAAATTCTTTGATCTATTTCTTCTCTTCTTTTTATTAGTTTGATTCGTGTCAATCCTTTTTAACTTTATTTCTTGCAAACAATTTTTTTTCGGTCGATATTGTGCTACGTTTTTTTTTGTTATATAAAAAGAGTACTTTGGGTCGTACGAGAAAAAATTTTCTTTCCTGTAGTCGAGTGTTTTTGAAAGACTTTATTGATTTTTTTTATATTGTTTTCAGAACAATGAGAAAAAGAAAAATATATTCAGAGCAGTGTTGCGTATTTTGTAATCTATACTTTTCAAAATTTCGTAATACAGAATAATTTACTTTCAAAATAATACGATTTTGTATTTCAAGTATTTGTTCCACTTATGTTTATTATTTTGATAATCAATTTCTATTTATTATATTCATAATAAATGTCTGTTCATTATTTTGGTTCGAGTTTCGTTACTTTATCTCTTGCAGACATTTTTTTTTCAAAATCCATACCGTAACACATTTTATAATGAGTATAAAACACAAAGTCCGTTTGATTGACACACCTTGATGTTGTACGAGAATTCTCGTTAAATATGTTACATCTTTCCACTTCTCATTCCCTTCTAGACGATGGTATGAGATAAAAATACTAATAATGATAATAATACGTGTCCCATTGTTTTCCCCCAAATTCAATTGGAACGAATAACATAGTAATGAGTTGGAAGGTGGGACGGGGATTTGGTTCTTTCCCCAAGGTGTAATCCGTCACAATCAATTGGCGAAACTTGGAATCATAGCTTAGATTGGATATGGCAGAATCGTTATTACGAGAGGTATTTTTTTTCCGAGAGTCGAGCGGTTGAGAAAAGGTATGCGAAAGCTTCGATCATTTTATTCCTTAATGAAGAGGGATCGATCTCGGTCGAGAAGTGATTTTATTTGGTCACGTACTTCTCTTCTCTTTTTCATCTTTTTTCTTTTAACAATTTCTTCGTAATTGGAAGTATTGTTTCTGCGGTGAAGTCTCGTTGATTAAATTGACGTAAAAAAGAACAAAAGAAAAAGTGAATTGTAAAAAAGGTTGTAAAGAAAGGAAGAGAAAAAAAAGTTGGAAAATTGAGTTCGGATATCGCGCACGAGAATTGATTCGGTTTTATTGTATCCCAGATGGATTCGCGGTTTGTCGAGCTAATTGTATTCTTATAATTTGATATACGATGGAATTCAACGTCCCGGCGGACAATGCTCGAAAGTTTTCCCCAGTTGGGGATTTTCCGGGACTCGGTCAAATTTGAATTTGCTTTGTTAAAGTCCATCACGTCGTTTCAGTCTCTGACTCGTTCGGTACGTAACATGGCGTATCGGCTTTTCACGGAGAACCGGACCCCCCAAACTACCTCGCTTCTTCAACCATCGACTGACTACCCCAAACCCCGCTATCAACCCTTCAACGTTAGCCCCTTGGAAACGTGAAGTACCTACGTGTCCGTCTATCCTCCCGTATTTGCTTTTGTCTATTCAGAGCCACTCGCATTCCGACAGGGTTTTTCATCCCTCCGGCTAAAAATGTACAGTCGTGTGTGCAGATACCAATTTCTGAAGGCTCGTCTGCGAGCTTGAAATTTCAAAAATTCCTCCTTCTTTTTTTTATTTCATCAACGATTTTCTATTTTCAATTAGAAGTTTTATGTTTTTTTGTTTTATTTTGGTGAGTACATTTTTTCCATTTTTCAATTTTTATTTAGTGATTTCATTAATTAAGTTTATTTTTATAGCATTCTGTCAATGTTTTTTTTTGCAGGCTCGAAGGTTGGAATTCGATTTTTAACGGAGACTTCGTAAGAATTTCAAAAATTGATGAAGTTACGACGATTTTTGTGAAGAGGAGAGAAGAATCCCCCACACTTTTGGCAAACCAGGAAATCGTTTGCTTTCCTACTTTTTAAAGGTTGTTCAAAAGTCTCAAACCACGGAAGTGCTGAAAACATTTTTTGAAACTCCAATTCAATAATCTACAAAATTCAGTGATCGATAAATAGAAACCAAAAACATTTCTTTGCAGTTGGGTAAAACACTCAACCCCACATTTCTCAGGGCCTTATATTATCTAGAAAAGTTCAAAATATCATTATTTTCATTTTAGAAATTCACAATCCAGTCTTGTCTCTAATTCATCGAAGATGTCATAAACTTACAAAAACTGACGGAGTTATAGAGATTTTTATAAGTGAGTAAAATCACCCCTTTTTTAAAAAATTCCTTAATTTTCGTGATTTAGGAAATGCCTTGTAAAAGTCATCCTAAATATTCACTTTTCAAAAAGAAACCCTGTTTACTTCGCATTCCATTGCATCACGGAGAATCAGCATGGTTTTTTCAAAAATAGCAATAACCGCGATTGTTTATCAATATTTTCGAATTAAAAAAATCCTCAACTTAAACAAGGCCGTGTACCAAGTTCCTGTAAAATGGCAGCCCAGTCACTTCGACGGAATCGGCAAAAAGAAATATTGAAAACTGTCCCGATATTGCAGCATTGGCATGGTTTTTAGAAAAATAGCAATAACCGCGATTGTTTACCAATATTTTCGAATGAAAAAAATCCTCAACTTAAACAAAGCCGTGTACCAACTCCCAGTAAAATGGCAGCCCGGTCACTTTGACGAAGTCGGCAGAAAAAAATATTGAAAACCTAGCTGATATTGCTTCGCTCGACGTGCAGCATCATTAATGACAAACGGTGTTTCTTTTTCTACCTCCGGGGTAGAAAACAATTTGAGCCTGGAGCCGACACTTCCGCTCCACTTGACTCCAAACAGCCCCTTTAAACGTCGAGCACGGTGAAAAAATATTTTCTGCCGGTGTGCGCTTGGGGGTGTGTGTGGGTACGAGTATGTACCTGTCCTGCCGTTTGTCTCTATGAAACGAGGACGTATCTAGTGTCTTAACGGCTGCTCCGTATATGCAGTTTCAGCCAAGGGTGATAATGGCCCTAGTATGTGCAACGAACAACAATGCACGAGTCCACATGTGTCTTTGGGTCTGTGTGTGTGTGTGCGTGTGGCTGTGTTCATACGGTGTGTATCATTACAGCACCAGGCGACAATCTAGTGCGTAGCTTTACTTGTCGCCAAGGGTAGCATTTTATCCCTAAGAAGGAAGAAAGAGGAGACCTACGAGTAGAGGGCTGCAGGGATGGGATAAGGGATGGGAGAAAGGAGACGAAGGCCTGTTTTAATTACGGATTCCATTCGTGCCTTTTTCCAACTGTCCCCTCTCGTATACAACATAATAAACAAACTTGTGGTCATAGACAGTTTTATGGGTTGTTTAATGTAAGCAAATCAACATTCATGAAAGAAATTGACTGCTGAATCTGATTAATTAACCGATTGATTTAATTATTGGTAAAGTTGTATAAACATCGGATTAAATTAAAGGAAACATTTGCGAAATTATTTTAGACAATTCATTTATCATGTTTTTGAAATTAGCTTATTAAATTTATTAGTTAAATAATTAGTTGATCATTATCTCAATAAGTTTATTAATAGATCAATCTATTAATTGATCGTGTATATATCTAATCCAAATTAATCTACTATATATACACTGGACGCAAAAATTAAGGGATAGAAAAAAAATAGCAAATTTTTTGCCATTTTTCAAAAGGCTGTATCTCTGTGAAAAATGGTCGGAAAACGTTTTTTTAAA